>PVKW010033999.1:0-22810 GCA_004027895.1 Orientallactaga bullata | reverse complement strand
CACCTTCCCTACGAGTTCTATCACCTCTGAGTCCCCAGAGCTCAGGGTGTCTGAAAGCTGACCTTGGGGCCCCCCCTTCTTCTTCTGTCAGCATCTCCCCACATATGCCAACAAGTCCACAGTCTGTGGCTCTCCTATATGTCCTGAAGTAAGTAAGGTTCCACTGTCAAAATCCTCAAATCTGACGCCACTATCAATTTATTCCTTGCTTTGATGTTCTGGTTTGGTCTTCTGGCCATGAAGCCCTCTTTAGTGCTTGTGAATTTTCAGAGACAATGGTGAATTTTCAGAGAATTTCAAACTTATTAATGCAGTTTGTTCTCCAGAATAGTCTGTGTCTCTTCCTCTCTCACTATAATTGTTTAATACTAGTTTCAGTGTTTTATTTAACATGGTAAATAAAATATATTTATTTGCCAGGCATGATGGCTCACGCCTTTAGTCCCAGGACTGGGAGGCTGAGGTAGGAGGATCGCTGTGAGTTCAAGGCCAACCTGAGACCACATAGTAAATTCCAGGTTGCCTGAGCTAGAGTGAGACCCTACCTGAAAAATTTTATATATGTGTGTGTGTGTACAAAATTATTCTTAGATCTCAGTGGAAAGACTTAAAGTGATTAAAAGAAATTCTATTGGAATACATTGCAATTAACATACATTCAATAAGACATCCAGTTATAATTATATAGAGACTTAGTTAAATTGCTAAGAAAAGACTATTCTAAGACAATAATTGAGTTTTCAGGAACATACTTCCTAGCAGTGACGTTATAAATTGTAATGGGGCTCTCATGTCATCCTACACAAAGCCCCCTTGATCCGAATGGGACACATCAGAGGTACCATTTACGGCTCTCCAGCTTTATCACAAGGGGCTCCGAGAGGAAATGGAACAGGAGGGTACGGAGTGCTCCCACAAGCAAGCCTCTGTGCTTTAGTCACTGCCAAGGGAACTTCATGAAGTTGCTAACAAGAGCCCGTGGAATCAGAAGATGCTGTTGGGATGCATACAGTTAACTGTGTCTGGAGTGGGGAGTGGAATGACAAGAGGTAAATCACTGCCCAGAGCCTAGGTGTGTGGAGCCCAGGGAGCAAGGAAGGAGAAGAGAGAAGACCCTGCCGAGAAGCCTCAGGCCTGAGCGTTCACTGCGTCGGTGTAGAGCCATGGGGCAGAGGTGTTGGGGTGAGGGGCGTTCAGTGGTAGAGTAATTGCTTAGCATGCCCAAGGCTCTAGGTTTGATCCCCATCCATGTAAATAAGGAAACCAAAATCAAATACAAAGTGATATGTTTAAAAGGAAAGTCCAGAGGAAATAAGCTAACATGATCCAGGGTGGGCACAGGAAACCTTGTTATGTGAAAGCTGGGACACCACGAACCTGAAGCAGAACCAAGATAATGGAGAAGAGAGATGTCAGGAATACACAGACATGGGGTCATTTCAGCCCAGAAGTTCCCTATTCGCCACCTGTTTACAAAGCCATGCCATGGCACGCTGGGGCCACTGAGGTAATTCAGTGGTTCTACCTGAACTAAGTGGCTTGAACAAAGGACAGACTTTTCCTTCCTAAGTATTTATTCTCAGATTTGGGAGAATTAAGGCAGAATGTAAAATCTAGGAACAGTGGGCTAGCCTCAAACCACGTGGTCACGGAACAGAGAAATCCGAGGCAGAGAGGACTCAACTCCGTTGTTCATTCACTTATTCAGGAAGGGGCAAGAGGAAAGACGAGGAAGGGAATTAATGTTTATTGAGTGTTACTATGTGCCTCACAGGGCATCGCACAGAAGCTATTGAAGAAACTTGACAATGGCTCAAGAATGGGTGCTCCAGGGGCTGGGAGATGAGTCAGTTGGTGAGATGCTTGTATGCTTGACCACCAGCCCTCTCTGGCTCTCTAGCACTGGTATAAAAAGCCAGGCGTGGTGGATGAGCCGGTCATCTCAGCACTAGGGATATGCACAACTACGCCATGCCAGCCCTGGGCCCCCAGGGAATTCAGAGCACCTATAAATCCCAGTACAGAGACAGAGGGGCACTCGGGCTGGTTGGTCAGCTAGTGCAGTGTCTGGTAGAATCAGTGAACTTCGGGTTCAGTGAAAGACCCCGTCTCAAAGTAAAGTGGAGAGCAAACGAGTAGACATCTGACATCACCCAAGCTGTGGCCGCCATGTGCACACACACTCACACGCACACACAAACACACATACACCACATGCACATGCATACTCACACAGACACACATACAGACACCACACTCACATGCACACACACATACATACTCACACAAACACACATGCACATACACACACTCACATAAATACACATACACCACACTCACATGCACACACACACACTCACATATATGCACACACAAAAATGGTGGATGTAGGGCTATAGAGATGGCTTAGCGGTTAAGACACATCCCTGTGAAGCCTAAGGACCCATGTTTGACTCTCCAGATCCCATGTGAGCCTGACGCACAAAGGTGAGGCAAGCACAAAGTTGCACATGCCCACTAGGTGGCGCAAGTGTCTGGAGTTCAATTGCAGTGGCTGAGGCCCTGATGTGCCAATTATCTCTCTCTATCTCTGTCTCTATCTCTCTCTAAAATACAAAAAATAAAAGAAATTTAAAAAATAAAGATAAAGACTGGTACATGTAATTGGTGAGGGGATTCAGTTAGTTGTGGTAATTAATTTGACCCAACATGGAATCAGACGAAGGAACTACTTTGGCACCCTGGGGCATCTTCCCAGAGCTTGCAGTTTCTCTTCTTTTGTTGAATGAGTCAGACTTACAAGAAACTCGGTAGATATCTTCTGCGAACTAGTAACTTGTTTCTTTCTATACTTACATAGAAAACAGCCATCTTGTCTGAATGTCCATTTTCTGAATGAAAAGCTAAGGACAGTGTTGAGAAGAGAACATGCTGAGAACCCCCCCCCCCCCAGCAATTTGTGAGAAGAGTTAAGTACCTTATGTAACATGATGCACAATTGGACGGTTAGTTACTGACACATCTATGGGCAAACTTCACGGTATAATTGATGCATTCTATTTCATGAAATTATGATCTTTTGTTCTCTTCAAAGAAACACCATCACCCACGTTATTCACAGCAACATGTTTTACCAACCAGCCAATGAAACAATAACATAATCAAGGAGGAACAGTGTTATATTTCACACAAATAAAGCCAAACTATAATGAACAAGTAGTGACTGAAGTGAAATGTAATATTTCTAAGCTTGTGTGATTTAAGAGTACCACAAATGCAATCATTTTTACTTCTCCAGACTGATAGCTCTGCTTTTACAAGAATTGCTGTCTAAATAAAAGTCAACAGCACTCTTGACTTATGTGGCAAGATAACCCAAGGGAAAATTTAACCCTTCAGAGAAACAGAATCCATTGGATAGTTACACAGAGAAGAGACCTAGAAAGAAAGTTTTGAAGACTTGGGGCTGGAGAGATGGCTTTAGTGGTTAAGGAGCTTGGCTACAAAGCCTAAGGACCCCGGTTGCATTCCCCAGGACCCACGTAAGCCAGATGCACAAGGTGGCACATGCATCTGGAGTTCGTTTGCAGTGGCTGGAGGCCCTGGCGTGCCCATTCTTTCTCTCTCTATCTGTCCCCCTCTCTCAAATAAATAAATAAAATAAAAAAGAAAGCTATGAAGACTTGACTGACACTGACATGATTATGGAGACAATGGTCCTAGTTTTTCCATGAGTAAGAGATAAAGTCCCAGGAAAGCTAAGCCTGAGAACCAGGGTAGAGAAATGGTGTAAGTCTCAGGTTGAGTCTGAAGGTCCAAGTACAAGGAACATTGATGTTCAAGAGGACAAGGTGGATGTCCCAGCTCAAGCAAAGAGCAAATCCCCCTTCCTCCCCCAGTTTGTCTTCAGAATTTCAATGGGTGGTGAACGATGCCCACACTGATGCTCTGAGAACGAGGAAGAACAATCTTCTTCACTCATTCTGCAGATTACACGTGCCAATCTCTTCCGCAAGCACTCCACAAACACCCCTAGCTGTAATGTTTCACCAGCAATGCAGGCAGCACTTAGACAGGTTCAATAAAATTAATCATTATACTCTGCCTTATATTTATAACAGCAAAACAAAACAGTGAGATACTTACTTCCAAATTTCTTATCCCCATCCCAAATCATCTCCTCCTTACTATGCCAGGGAAGGAGAGCTTTTTCTTGCCCCAGGGATATAGTTAGAGATTGCTTTTCTTTTAATTTAAAAAAATTAGCTGTAAAGCAGGAATGTCCAGCAAGACATAAATAGAGCATTTTATCGATGATCTATTATTTTATTGATAGAGATGAATGTTTCGGAGTTATGAAAAATATCCCAATGACTGTAATTAATGGCCTATTATTTATTTATGGAGGTGAACTTTCAGGAGTTATGGAAATTGTACTAATGACTATGGTTGTATACCTGCCATCTGTCACCTTAAACAGACACAAGGGATGGAACACTGAGACAAGGCCATAGCCAGCACATTTGACACCAGAAGCCAGTCATTATTTCATACATCTCTACCTCAATTAGACACAATCATTTTTAATTAATTACATAATAACAATGGTTTTCTTGATTCACTCCTTATTTTTAAAATAATTACCAAGTACAAATGTGGAATTTCAATTTAAAATATGCAAAACTAGTAAAATATTTTACATATGAACTAAAATGTACAAAACCAACAAAGATTGTTATGCACTCTCATTTGTGCACTTTGATGCAGTTTTTAAATTTTTAATTTAATTTTATTTGTTTATTTGAGAGAAATTAAGAAAGAATGGGCATGCCAGGACCTCCAGCCACTGTAGACAAACTCTAAATACATGTGCCACCTTGTGCATCTGGCTTATGTGAGTCCTAGGGAATTAAACCTGAGTCCTTTGGCTTTCTAGGCAATGCCTTAACCACTAAGCCATTGCTCTAGCCCCTGATGCACAGTTTTAAATTTTAAGCGAGAAAAAATAATTCCAAGATCCACGTTTGCGAGATGGCTCAGTGGATAAAGCATTTGCTGTGCAAGTGTGAGTACCTGAGTTGGGATCCCCAGAACCCCTTAAAGCTGAGGTGAGTGTTTGTAACCCCAGAATGCCTATGGTGAGATGGGAAGCTGAGACAATTCCTTGGAAGGTAGCCTAGTGAATGCAGTGCTGAATAATAAAAGGTCCTGCCTCAAATGAAGCAGACACATGCACACCAACACACATACACACCAAACATAAACAAATAGAATTCCAAGATGCCATATAAAATGGGAAATTGTATATATTTATTTATATAATAGCTGTGCTATCATTTTGTCTCTTGAGTCTACTGTTTAAATGAAGGCATGTGTACCAACACAGAGATCCACTTAAATAATTCCTTAGTTTAGTAACTTGTTACATAAGTGTGTATAATGACATAGCTTAGGGATTTTTATTGACTTGAGAGAGAGAGAGAGAGATAAAGAGAAAGAGGCAGATAGTGAGAGAGAGAATGGGTGGGCCAGGGCCTTTAGCTAATGCAAACAAACTGCTCCACCTCGTGAATCTGGTTTATTGGGTCCTGGGGAATCGAACCTGGATCCTTTGGCTTTGCAGGCAAGTAAGTGTATTAACCACTAAGCAGTCTCTCCAGCCCTCATTGAGGGGTTTTTTTTTTATTTGCAAGCAGAGAGAGAGAGAGAGACACAGAAGGAGAATGGGCACGCCAGGGCCTCTAGCCACTGCAAACTAAACTCCAGATGCATGTGCCCCTTTTGCATCTGGCTTACATGGGTCCTGGGGAATCGAACCTGGGTCTTCTGGCTTCACAGGCAAATGCCTTAACCACTAAGCCATTTCTCCAGCCCCCTCATTGAGGGTTTTTAAATTAACTCCATGAAGTATAAAATACTTGTTAAAGAATAATTACTATATGTGCTAATTTTGGCTTACACATATGAAAAGATCAATAATATGTATTGATTGGCATTTAGAAACATAAAATATTGTTATTAAGGACGTAATTTCACTGACATTGTTTAAGATTGTGCCACATGGTTTTTTTTCAACTAATAAAATATGGAAAGAGGTAGCTAAATTTTCAAAAATTTCTAAAACAAATGAATAGAACTTTGTAACTTTTTTCCCTAGATAATTCGTCTACCATGTAAACATTTCTTTTCCTTCATCAACTCAGTAGTCATTCAATGTGTTCCAGGCTTGAAAATTACCCTCTTATGCTTCCCCAGGATACAGCATCCTGGGAACCAAATGGTGTTGTGTAAACAGTAATTAAAGGCATTTCTTTGCTTCAGCTCCACCTACTATTTCAGCACTTCAGCCACTTTCCACTTCGCTAATTACCTGTGTTTATTTATGTATGCATGCGGGAGGGACAACTAACTTTGACAAACAATTAAGCCCTCAGCCTCCATGAGCTGAGAGACCTCGCTGCTCCTAAAGTCTTGGAGCACATTGAGGCCACCAAGGCTGCCACATGGCCCTCTACTTCCGCTGAAGACACCAGTGTCATCACCACAAAGCTGTCACAGCTCTCCCCAACGCTTGAGCTGTGAAACCTCGAAGCTCATTTGAGTGTTGGAAAGAGCACCAACAATTACGAGCAAAGTTAGGACCGTGGACACTTTATTCCAGGAGAACAGAAAGCAGACTCACTGGAGACACGAAATCCCAGAAGGCAAAGGAAAAGTCTCTCTCCCAGTGCTTATGAAACTCAACCATTTCTCCTGGCCTTTAAACTTCCAGACCAGAGGAGCCCGTCTCTATTTAGGTCCTAGACTCACAACTTGGTAGGAGGAAAACAAGATCTTTGAGTAGGAACCAGATTAGACCAGTTTTTGTTAGGGGAGGGGGTACATCCATAATATCACAACCACTTTAGAGATTCTAACTCTAAACTTTGTCCTCGGGAGCCATTGATTCCATGAGCCAAAGGTAAATATGGAGCTATGTCAGTGTTAGTTCATTTCTTGCTAATATAACAGAGAATCTGAGGCTGGGTACTATATGAAGAAGAGAAATGAACTTGTTACAGGAAACTGGGAAGACCAAGAACAAGGAAGAGTAGGTGGTGAAGGACATCTTCCGTGGTGAAAGATGAGAGCAGGAAGACAGCAGGGAGCTGAGCTCGTCCTTCACGCCGACCCCAGTGCCGTGAACTCGTCCCTCATACCGACCCCAGTCCTGTGAATAGTGCATTATGGATGGGGCTCTCATAGTCCCACATCTCTTTAAATCTCCACTGTTGATCCTGCAGTGAAATTTCCAACACATGCTCTTCTTCCAGGAACATATTCATAGAACACTACCCGAATTTCGGCATCTCTGCTGGCCTCCTCCAGTTCCCTTGGATTCTCAGCATGCTCAGCCTCAATCCAACAATATTTTCCCCATCTTTTTACCAGATACTAACATGGTTTTAGTGGAGCATTTTGTAGTACTGTATTTGTACCACTTCCTTATGAGGTGGGTTTTTATTTTATTTTTATTTATTTGAGAGTGACAGACACACAGAGAGAGAAAGAGGCCGAGAGACAGAGAGAGAGAGAAAGAGAGAATGGGTGCGCTGGGACCTCCAGCCACTGCAAATGAATTCCAGATGCATGTGTCCCCTTGTGCCCCCATCAGGCTTACGTGGATCCTGGAGAATCAAGCCTCTAACTGGGGTCTTTAGGCTTCACAGGCAAGTGCTTAACCACCTGCCATCTCTACAGCCGCCCTTATGAGGTGTTATTTATTTGTTTTCATAGTCACTGGCTCTGTCCCTCCAGACTCCAATTCTGTACCAGTTCAATCATATTGTTCTTTTAATTTTTATTTATTTATTTGCAAGGAGAGAGAGAAGAGAGAGAGAATGGGCACACCAAACCTCTTGCCACTGCAAAAAAAAAAAAAAAAAAAAAAACACCTCCAGATGCATGTGCCACTTTGTGCATCTGGCTTTATGTGGGTACTGGGGAATCAAATCCAGGCTGTCAAGCTTTGCAAGCAAGCTCCTTTAACTGCTGAGCCATCTGTCCAGCCCCATCTTGTTCTTTTTTAAAAAAGAAAATTGTGTGTGTGTGCACAGTGTGTGTGGTGTGCTGTCTGAACTTTTGTATGTGCTGGTGTGATGCCCAATGTGCTCCGTGTATTTAGTTGTGGCACCCCATGGGCTTGCCTGCCATAGCTGGAGGAGAACATCAGGTGTGCCCCTCTATCACGCACCTACCTGTATTTCCTTGCAATGGAGCCTTACTGATTCCTCAACTTGTCATTCCCAAGCCCTGGTGATGCTCCTGTCTCGACTCCCACAAAAGACTGGGGCTTACAAACATGTGGGGCCATGCTCTCTGCTGTGTATGGACGTTCAAATTCAGGCATTCACAGGTCCCCTTAGGCCTTCATGCTTGCGCAGAAATTGCACTTAACTGCTGAGCCACCTCTCTAGCCCAGTTTAGTCATATTGTATATGTGAGGGAAAAGACTTCTGAAATGTCTTGACATGGTGATGCTCATCCCAAAGGAGAAGGGTGTAGATCACCATGTCCATTGCACATCGGCCACAGGCCTTTTGGACTCAGTCCAGGACCCGATCCTTTGTCAAGTATGTTTAAATCTGGGCTGACGTCTGACTGCTTTCTGTATCAGATTGTGAATTCTAAGCATGGTTGGGCTTTTAGTCCGTGTCTTCTTTGGAAGGGAAGTCTGTTCTTGGACGAAGGACAAATAGCAGATGTGGAGTGTTCTAGAGTGGATCCGAGCGAACCTATCCTTTTAGGGAACAGGGATATTGTGGGGACCGTTTTTACTTTTAATAATACTACTAAGGACATTTTATAAAAATACAAATTTAAAGTACATATGTATAAAAGGCATAATTTAAAAGCATGAAGAGGAATCCTTTCACAAATCGTTGGAAGAGCTTAGGAAAAGACAATGTAATGTTCAGGCTTAAAATGAAAACCAGGTGGTAGGGACTGAATTCCTACTCTTCCCCTTTAGCTATGGCCTTCCTGGGTCTGTTAACGTCAACTCTGTGCTTTAATTTCCTCATCTTTGAAGAGGAAATAATCAATTCCTACCTCAAAGGATATTATTAAATTTAAGAAAGAAAGTATGTGCGAGTGTTGGTGACAGTGTCTGGCATGTGGAGAGGGATCCAAGAGGGCTGATCGTTAGCAGCCGTTTTGCCTGTATGTGGTTTGGGTTGGAAGGCACAGAGATCCACTCGACTTTTCTCTGGTAATGAGGGAGTGCTGTAAGGCCACCCATGCAAACAAGGGCTGCAAAAGATGGACAGCTTCCTAAGTTATGTGACTGATTTCCCCAGTGTGTTTGAGGCTTGCAGGCATTCTCCCATTGCCGCTGTGCATATTAACGAGGATGCCTACAGCCTGCTTGCTACCTGATGATGCTATTCTAGGTGACTCCTGGTGCCAGCTATGAAAATTAGTCACATGGCTGTCAGTCTAATGTATGATGCATGTATGACTGTAGCAAGTGCCCGGGAGTTCAAGCTCCTGGACTCCCAGTTGAAGCGCCCAAACCAGGCTTTCTAGTGCAACAATTATCAGCGTTCACGTAGGACTTTATTTATTTGCTTATTTATAGGCTATAGATGTGCCAGGATGTCTTGCTGCTATAAACAAACATCAGATTCTTTTTTTGTTTTGTTTTCTGTTTTTTTAAGATTTTAATTAATTTATTTATTTATTAGAGACAAAGAGAGAGCACAAATGGGCATGCCAGGGCCTCTAGCCACTGCAAACAAACTCCGGATGCGTGCACCATCAAGTGCATTTGGCTTACGTGGGACCTGGAGAATCGAACCTGGGTCCTTAAGCTTCACAGGTAAGTGCCTTAACCATTGCGCCATCTCTCCAGGCCCAAACATCAGATTCTTGCACCACTTTTGGGGTCCAGCTTATGTGAGTGGGCTTGGGAATTGAACCCCAGACCAACAGGCCTTGCAAGCAAATATTTTTAATTGCCGCGCTCTCTTCAGCACAAGACTTTCTGCTCCAACCTTCTAAATTACCATGGCTAGAGGAAAAAAATCGACCTGAATGATGTAATGGGTCTCTTCTTCCTATAGCTTAGCCATGAAGGACTGTCAAACAGCCACTATGTTAGAATCTTCTAGTTGGAAGTAACAGGGAAAAAAAATGTTTCCGAGAAGTTAAAACCATAAAGGCAATGAATTGGCTGCGCCAGTGGCTCAAAGTTGGGAAAGGAGCCATTTTCTTTGTGCCTCACAGCTTTGCCATCTAAAATGCTCTCTTCCTCCCAAAGCAGGGTCCCATCAGCTTTCTAGGATGGCCCATGGCTAGCTCACTTCCTGGGTTTTCCCTCACATCCAGCAGAGTCAGAGAGTTTTTACCCTAGTATTTGAAGGAAGAATGTGAAACTCTGTCCTAATTCAAAAATATTTGGAACATATTCTTTTTTAAAATATTATTTATCTATCTATCTATTTATTTATTTGCAAGCAGGGAAAGAAGAGGCAGCTAGAGAGAATGGATGCACCAGGGCCTCAAGCCGCTGCAAATGAATGCCACGGGCATGTGCCACTTTGTGCATCTGGCTTTATGTGGGCACTGGGGAATTGAACCAGAGTCATTAGGGTTTGCAGGCAAGCACCTTAACGGCTGAGCCATCTCTCCAGCTGTGGGGCATATTAATCTTTGAGGGAATAATTGCAGCCACCAAGAGCTCACCTCTAGCATTAGAGTAGGATCAACTATCTCTGAAGCTCAGGGTCTGGGTCGAGAAACTAACACCTGAATTAGCTGATAAAACAGGAAGGGAATGGCGGATGCTGATCGATGATCACAAATATCCTTCATAGGGGCTTCTAGTGCAGAAGTTGTACTGTGTGCTTTGGCAGAATTTTTGTCACCATGACAAACACCTGGGAGAAACCAGGGAGGAAGGATTTATTTTGGCTCTTGGTTGCAGTGGTCCACGGTCAGCATCATTGCTCTTGGGCTCAAGGTAAGTCAGTCAGCCATGACAAGGAACATATGGCAGAGCAAATCTAGTTACCTTGTGGTAGCCAGACAGGAGAGAGGGAGGGAGAAAAAGAAGAGAGAGAGAGAGTGCAAGAAGGGCTATGAACAAGATACAGCCTCCAATAACAAGCCCCCAGTGACCTATTTTCTACAACTAACCAGGGCTTCTGGTCACTGCAAATGAACTCCATGCGCCACCTTGTGCATCTGGCTTATGTGTGTACTGGGGAATCAAACCTGGGTCTTTGGGCTTTGCAGGCAAACACCTTAACCAGTAAGCCATCTCTCCAGCCCCCAAAAGTTTACACCATCTTCCAATAATTCCATAAAGTTATAAGCCCACGAATGGATCAAATCCATTGACGATGACAGAACTTCCATGATCCAGTCACCCCAAGAGCTTCTGAATTAAAATATTGTGTCCTGGGATGGAGAAATGGCTCAGTGGTTAAAGCACTCGCCAGCAAAACCTAGCAACCCAGGTTCAATTCCCCTAGTACCCATGTAAAGCCAGATTCACAAAGTGGCACATCCATCTGGAGTTAGTTTGCAGCAGCCAAAGCCCCTGGAAGCATGTTCTGCAGGGAGGGAGTTCCAGAAAAGCAGCTTTTATGATTCACCGCCCATGCTGGGCTGTAGCTTTTCGCTGATGCTCCCCAGGGTCATTTATACTGCTCTAAGTGACCCCTCACTCATGCTCCTGTGAGTCACCAATACGCTCATTAGTTTAGCCAGACTGGGTAGAATTTTTCTTTGGTCTACCATCTGAGCCTTATCTGGGGGTGGGGGAGTGGTCAATAGACATTTGTCTACATTGCCCCAGGAAAAGTCACACAACAGTGGCGAGTGTATTTTGAGGTTTTGAAAAGCAAATGAGAGTTATAATGTGGAACATATTGAGGAGAACTTCCATCTCACTGGTGGGACACTCACAGGATTCCAAGAGTGACCTGTTTTAATCATTGTCCTGTCGCTGTGACAAGAATACCTGGCTGAGGTCATTTAAAAGGAGGAAGGATTTGGGCTGGAGAGAATTCTCAGTGTAGGTGCTTACCTACAAAGCCTAACAACCCCAGTTTGATTCCCCAGCACCTATAGAGAGCCAGATGCACAAAGTGACACATGTATCTGGAGTTTGTTTGCAGGAACTGAAGGCCCTATCATAACCATTCTCTCTCTCCCTCTCTCTCTCTATCTCTCTCTCTCTGCCTGGTGGCACATGCCTATAATCCCAGCACTTGGGAAGAGGAGGTAGGAGGGTCACTGTGAGTTCAAGACCGCCCTGAGACTGAGACTGCATAGTGAATTCCAGGTCAGCCTGGGCTAGAGAGAAACCCTACCTCAAAAAACCAGAGAGACAACCACCGCAATGCATGACCCACATTCCCCATTGATGAGGGTCCCTTTGGAAGAGGGAGGACAGGGAGGAGGACAATGGAGTCACCATTATGAATGTAAAATTAGAATAATATAAATTTAAAAAAATAAATTATTTTTAAAAACTAGAGAGAGAGAGAAAGGAGGGATTTATTCTGCTCAGCTCGTGGTTTCAGCGTCCATTTCAGGGTTGGCTGGCACCAGACCCTTGGGCAGAATATCATAGCAGTGGAAGCATGTGCCAGGGGAGGTTCCTCACAGCAAAAAGGAAGCAGAGAAAAAAAAAACAAAGACTGGGGATCAGGTGTTACCCCTAAAAGCATGCTTCTAGTGACCACTTCCTCCCGTTAGGCTCCATGTCCCAAAGTTTCCACCGTCTCCCCAAATAGCACCAGCAATTGGAGCCCAAGCATTGAAAGCATGAGCCTGTGTGTGAGTGGGGTTACAGGGCCATTGCATGTACAAAGCATGATGCTAGCTCTCATGCAGGCTGCCACTCCGAAGGACAGACAGAGTTGCTTAAACCTCTCAGCAGCACAAATCCATGCGCATCCTACCTGCTAACACCTCGGTGCTCACTCACTCTCCTCTCTAACAAACCATTTTATTCTATTTGGTTTTCTATAGGTTTTTATTTATTTATTATTTTATTTATTTGCTTATGAAAAAGAGAGAAAAAGGCAGAGAGAGAATGCCAGGGCCTCTAGCCGCTCCAAATGAATTCCAGACACATGTGCTACCTTCTGCACCTGGCTTTACATGGGTACTGGAGAATTGAACCATGGTCTTTAGGCTTTGCAGGCAAACACCTTAACCACTGAGCCATCTCTCCAGCCCAGGTTTTCTACATATTTGATGTTGTTGTTTTGTTTTGTTCGGAGATAGAGTCTCACTCTAGGCTGGGCTGACCTGGAACTGGTCCCGCACTCAGCGATACTCCTACCTCTTCCTCCTGAGCACTGGGATTAAAGGTATGTGCGCCGTGCCTGGCTTTAGTTGTGTACATGTTTATTCATATGCTCGGCTACTTCATAACTTGCAAACCATACTTTCAGTTCTCTCAGGACTCACATTTCCTCGTGGCTGCTCCACACGTATCTTTTCATATCCTACTCTGCCTACCAATTGCTCAGTTCTGCTAGTCAGAGGAAGATACGTGGAGAAGAAAACTCATTACTTTGAAAACTGGGCAGGATTTGGAGAGAAGAAAGTCAGTCATAGCATTCCTTGGATAGAAAAGCAGACATGAAGTTATTTCTGGGGAAGGAAGAAGTCTGACTCGGCCAGAGCAGTAAGGCACATTAAAAATTAACAAGAGGGAAATAAAGTTTAAAAAGCAGAGTGAAACCGATGGTTTAAGCCTTGGAAATAAGGATCTGGGAGACTCTTTTTAAAGAGGTGCTGGCAGCTTAGCATTCTATGTTACTTTTATTTATTTGCAAGCAGAGAGAGACAGAATGGTGGGGGTGGGGGTGGAGCACACGAACTCCAGATGCATATGTCACCTGGGGCATCTCGCTTTATATGGTTATTGGGGAACGGAACCTGTTAGGCTTTGCAAGCAAGCGCCTTAATCACTGAGCCATCTCTCCAACTCCTAGAAAAGGCTTTTGAACGAAGTACTCATGGGGCCTCCATTATTGCTATGGCATAAGTTGGCTTCCTTGGACCCCTTATCTTCTTTTTCCTAATAGCCATATGGTTCTTGTCTCCAGTCCTCCTCATCACAGCAAATCTGTATAAACCCGAGTCGGACCACAAGGTACGAGTGAGGGATGGCTTTCACCTCTATGACACATTTCCTGTGGTCCACGTGACAAACTATGTCAACAGTTCTCAACCCTAGCAAACTGACTGTCTCCCTTTTCTATCTTGAAATAAAATTCTTGTGTAATGATGTAATAATCTACCTACCTACTATAGTTATGAATTGAAATTGAACGTACAACTTTCCCCATCAGAAATTTATTTGTTAAAATCTTATCTCCCCCGCCCCTGCGGCTACCTCAGAATATGACTGAATTTGGAGATGAGCTTTTTAAACAATAATTTATTTAGTTATGTGCAAGAGAGAGAAAGAGAGAGACTGGGTATGAAAGGGCTTCTAGCCACTGCAAACAAACTCCGGATGCATGTGTCACTTTGTGCATCTGTCTTTACTTGTGGGTACTGGGGATTTGAACCCTAGTCATTAGGCTCTGCAGGCAAGCACCTTAACCACTTGTCCATCTCTCCACCCCAGTGATGAGCTTTCAAAGTGACCATTCCTATAAAATGAGGTCATTAGTGTGGACCTTAATCCAATATAACAGCTGTCCTCATAAAAATAGGAACTTTGGGGCTAGAGAGATGGCTTAGTGGTTAAGGCATTTGCCTGAAAAGCCAAAGGACCCAGGTTTCAATCCCCAGGACCCACATAAGCCAGATGCAAAAGGTGGCAAATGCATCTGGAGTTTGTATGCCATGGTTGGAGGCCCTGGTGTGCCCATTCCCCACCCCCTCCCTTGCTCTCTCTCAAATAAATAAATAAAAATATTTAGGGCTGGAGAAATTGCTTAGCAGTTAAGGTGCTTGCCTGCAAAGCCTAAGGACTCACGTTTGACTCTCCAGAGCCCACATAAGCCAGGTGCACAAGGTGACTCATGCACAGGGTCACACACAAGGTGGCACATGTGTCTGGAGTTTGATGGCAGCAGCTAGAGGCCCTGGCATGCCAATTCTCTCGCTCGCTCACTCGCTCTCTGCCTGTCATAAAAAATGAAATGTTTAGAAAAAATAGGAACTTTGTATACAGACGCATAAAGTGAGACATTGTGGATGACACAAAGAGATGACCATCTACAAATGGGGAGTCAAGCCTGGGACAGATCTTCCTTCAAACCCCTGGAAGGATCCCCACTGATATGCTGACCTCTGACCTTTACCTACTAAAACAGGGGCATAACCTTTTGAGCGTACCTTAGAACTCTGACAAAACCATCTTTTGTTCAAGACACCTGATGCGTTGTACTTCATTAGAGCAGACGGCAACTTCAAACATAATGTTTAATTGTTTTATTGTAATATACAGGAGAAATCAATAAAATGTTATTTACAGTGAATACACATTTCCATATGTGACTGTTGAAGTAAAGCTACATCCATGGTCATAAGACTTATCCCAGCGCGCTGCATGCAACAGCTGTAAATCCTGGTGGCGAGACAGTAGGAGTGCAGCCTGGCACAGCAGGCTATCTTGGCAACACAAGCAAAACCTTGAGCAATATTACCTTTGGCACATGATTTTCCTGAAAGATTCTTGGTGAAGTTCCAAGCAAAACAAAGAACAATCTTCCCTCAATTTACAGGGTAGTTGCATTCCTGGAAGATTCAAGAAGGGTGCTGTATTTATTGGTAACAGGGGCATAAAGCTCTAGGCACAGATCATTATAAATGGGTTTTTCATTTAAATGAGTGTTTTGTAAAACATTTGGAAGTCACAGACTGTTCTGCGTGTTCTGTATCTGTGTATGATGTTGTGGGTGTCCTGCGTCCCTGGCCTACATTACTGAGTTTCACTAGGGTATTTGGTTATCAAACTACCTCCAAACAAATTTATTTCTAAAATATTCCCTAAAAAGGGAGCTTTGCCTTTATTGGAAATCACTGAGATTCAAGTAGAAAATAAAAGATGTAATTTATGGCTATTTTTGTGTGTTGGGCTAATCATACTACACTTTTTGTCAGAGGTCCTGCCAGAGGAAGATAAGGGCTGGGATCACAATGCAGGCAAATAGCAAATTGTTTGTTGTTGTTGTTTATATTTTTTTTATTTTTATTTATTTGACAGAGAGAAAGTAGGGGGGAGAATAGGCATTCCAGAGTCTCCAGATACATGCACCGCCTTATGGATCTGGCTTACATGGGTTCTGGGGAATCAAACCTGGGTCCTTTGGCTTTGCAAGCAAGTGCCTTAACTGCTAAGCCATCCCTGCAGCCCTGTTGTTGTTTTAATGGTACTGGGGATTGAACTCATGACCTTGCATATGTGAGGCAGGCACTTCATCACTGAGCTATATCCTTAGCTAGCTCTTTAAAATTTTTTTTATTTATTTGAGAGAGGGGGGAATGGGCACACCAGGGCCTCTAGCCACTGCAGACTAACTCCAGACATATGCACCACCTGTGTGTCTGGCTTACGTGGGTACTGGAAAACTGAATCTGAATTTTCAAGTTTTGCAGGCAAGCGCCTTAAACACTAAGCCATCTCTCCAGCTCTCCTTGGCCCTTTGAAAAAAGCCTTTTCTTGTTGTTGCTGCTGCTGTTGTTTTTCAAGGTATGGTTTCACACTAGCCCAGGCTGACCTATAAATTACTATGTAGTCTTAGGGTGGCCTTGAACTTATGGTGATCCTCCTACCTCTGCCTCCCGAGTGCTGGGATTAAAGGTGTGTGCCACCATGCCTGGCTTTAAAAACCTATTTTCTTGAGACTACATAGTGAATTCCGGCTTAGCCAGGGCTTGAGAAAGACCCTACCTTGGTTTAAAATATATATATATATCGTTTTTATTTAATTTCAAGATGGTGCTGTACTTACATTTACATTGCTGGGAGAAAATACCAGACCTCCTGATGGGAGGAAAGATGTTGGCTTACTTGCTTGAAGAGAAGTTCCATGATGGTAGAGAAAAGAGAGTAGAGCAGAAGCTGGACATCTCTCCTTGGCACAGCAGCTGGCAGACACCAACAAGAGAGAGAGCTGAGTCACTGCAGGAAAAGGGGCTTTCACACCCCTCAGCCTACCCGAACAACATTCCTCTCCCAGCAAGGGTCCACCTTCCAATTGCCACCAGCTGGGGCCTAAGCATTCAAAATAATTTTTTTTTTTTTTTTGGTTTTTCAAGGTAGGGTCTCACTGTGGTCCAGGCTGACCTGGAATTAGCTATGTAGTCTCAGGGTGGCCTCGAACTCACGGTGATCCTCCTACCTCTGCCTCCCAAGTGCTGGGATTAAAGGCGTGCGCCACCACGCCTGGCCAAAATAATTTTTTTTAATCTTTATAGGGCATATTTAATTCAAACCACCAGAAATACAGTCTTGACAAGTTACCCAGGCAGGCTTTGAACTACATGTAATCTTCCTGCTTCAGCCTCTGGAGAAGCTAGGATTACAGGCCTGGTCCATCAGACGCAGCTGGAATTTTTTTGCTGTCTTTATTATTATTTTTGATTTGGTGCTGGGGATCAAACCCAGAGCCTTAAGCATGCTGTACTAATGCCCTACTACTGAGCTACAGCCCTTGGCCTTCATCGTTTGACACAAGGGTCCTAAAGCTATGGATCCCAGGCTGGCCTTGATCTCACGAGCCTCTTGCTTCTGCCTCCCTGGTGCTGGGATTATAGGTGTGCATCACCGTGCCCTGCCCACCTGACATTTTCTAAGCTGGTTGAAAGCAATTTTTTTGTTTGTTTATTTTCCAAGGTAGAGTCTCAGTCTAGCCCAGGCTGGCCTGGAATTCACTATGTGGTCTCAGGGTGGCCTCAAACTCACAGTGATCTTCCTACCTCTGCCTCCCAAGTACTGGGATTAAAGGTGTGCGCCACCACACCCAGCTTTGACTCTGCAGTTAAACACTGTATGCTAAAACGTTCTTTTGGCTTGAACTTTAGCTACTTGTGGGTACTCGATGCTCAGTAGTGACTGGTAGCTGTGGTCACGAACTTCTGTGTGTTTGTAAGTTTTCTTTCTTTCTTTCTTTCTTTCTTTCTTTCTTTCTTTCTTTCTTTCTTTCCTTCCCTTTCTTCCTTTCTTTCTTTCTTCCTTCCTTCCTTTCTTTCTTTCTTCTTTCTTTTTTTCTTCCTTCCTTTCTTTCTTTCTTTCTTTCTTACTTTCTTCTTTCTTTCTTTCTTCTTTCTTCCTTTCTTTCTTTCTTCTTTCTTTCTTTCTTTCTTTCTTTCTTCTTTCTTTCTTTCCTTCTCTTCCTTCCTTCCTTTCTTTCTTTCTTTCTTTCTTTCTTTCTTTCTTTCTTTCTTTCTTTCTTTCTTCTTTTGTGGGAATTGGATGGGTTGAGGTGTTGCTGTGACAACTCCAGAGAAATCTCCTGGCCTGTCCCATCATTGTTAAAGACATTCTGCCAGAGCGCTCTGGTGTTTACTAAAACTGGACCCACAGGAGTACACTCACTCCCTTTACCCCATTCTGCCTGCTGCCCAGTTCTGTTCCCACGTACTCACTGTCCATCTTCCTATGCTCATCAAGCATCTATTGTCAACTTTTGCGGCCTGACGCCGCCCAGAGAGCACGTCCATTGATCAGGGACTTTCTCTCATTTCCTTTAACTGCCGCAACCTCTCACCTTTCCCTGAAGTTGTCTGGGTGAGTTAGAACCCTTTCATTTGTCAAGGTCACACGATGAAAAAATTCATCATTAGGTGATTTTTTCTTGTGAACAACGAGTGCATTCACATCAACTAAGGTGGCTATTGATAGCAATAGGTTATATTTTGTGTAGGACCCCACCGCCTTGCATACCTGGTCCATCATTCACTAAAATGTGTTTTTGTTTTTGTGTGGTAGAGTCTTGCTCTAGCCCAGGCTGACCTGGAATTCATTATGTAGTCTCAGGGTGGTCCCAAGCTCATGGTGATTCTCCTACCTTCCCATGTGCTGGGATTAAGGGTGTACACCACCATGTCTCATCTTGTTTTTGTATTTTATTTTTTTTTAATTTTTTATTATTTTTTAATTTATTTTTGGAGAGACAGAGATAGACAGAGAGGGAGAGGGAGACAGAGATGGGTGCGCCAGCAGTCTCTCAGCTGCTGTGAACGAAATCCAGATGCGTGCGCCCCCTTGTGGGCAAGTGCGGCATTGCGCCCTTGCCTCACTTTGCATCTGGGACCTGGAGATTGGAACCGCTGGACATTGGAACCAGCATTCTTACTTAGGCTTAGCAGGCAGGCGCCTTAGCCGCTAAGCCATCTCTCCAGCCCTATTTTATTTTTTATATTGAGAGGGAGAGAGAGAATTGGTGCACCAGTGCCTCAGCCACTGCAATCAAACTCCAAATGCTTGTGCCGTCTAGCGGACATGTGCGACCTTATGCTTGCCTCATCTTTGTGCATCTGCCTAACATGGAATCTGGAGAGTCGAACAAGGGTCCTTAGGCTTCACAGGCAAATGCCTTAACCACTAAGCCATCTCTCCAGCCTTGATTTTTGTTTTTTAAATATTTTATTTATTTGACAGAGAGAGAGAGAGAGAAAATGGGCACACCAGGGCCTTTAGCCACTGCAAACAAATTCCAGACACATATGCCACCTTGTGCAGCTTGCTCATGTGGGTACTGGGGAATTGAACCTGGGTCCTTAGGCTTCACAGGCAAGCACCTTAACTGTTAAGCCATCTCTCCAGCCCTTGTTTTTTTTGTTTTGTTTTTTAATGTTGAGTGGTGCTTGCCTGCCATAGAAATCAACCTGAATGCACTTCCACTGGGAAGGGGATTTTTCTCCTAAGTAACAGGTCCCTGGAGAAACTCAAGAGCAGAAACACTGTGGCTCAGAAAGAACTTGAACAAAGCCACCACCAGTCTTTCCCGCTCCTCTCTGCTTCATTTTTCTCTCTTTTGGTCGCTTGTTTTTGTTGTTGTTGTTGTTGCTGCTGCTGTTTCCCTTCCTGTCCACATGATGAAACTACACTTCCATGAGAGAGACTTCACTTGGCTTAACTAGGATCAGATCTTTCATGAGACAACTAAACAAACATAATATGTGGCACAATGGGTTCTGGACACTGACATCAGATAGCATCATGTGGTAATCCTTGAGTGAGAGAAACAGGTAAGAGAGCCTCATGGGATCCTAGCTCTCTGTCTGGAGTTTCCAAGCACAGGGAGAGAGAACTCAGGTGGAACTCAACAGATTCCTTGAGTTGAGAGAACTGAGAGTCCAGGAAAGCCAAAGCCACCAGAGGTAGCAGGACATTCTTCCCAACAGAAAAGAGAGGTGGGGTGAGAGGAGAGGGTGTATTGCTTGATATCACTAAAGTCTCCAGGTGAGGGCTCATCTGTGTATGCCTGTGAGGAAGCTCCTTGAGGCCAGGAAAGGAAACATCAAAAGGAGAGAGACAAAGGAGAAAGAGAGAGAGACAGAGAGAGAGAGAGAGAGAGGTGGGGTGGGGAACAATCTATAAGGAAGGCTCCTACACAGCTGCTATAATGTGGATTTCCACCAGCCACAATGGCATGCTTTGTAATTCACAAGACATTCAGCAGGGAAAAATTTAGTCCTCCAGTCTGCACTGGGTCTGCCTAACAAAGCTTACAAGGAAACCTGGAAGAATGAGACTGTTTCCAAGTAACTGCATCCCAGAGCAGAACTCAAGAATATTTATAGGAACACAAAAATATCCAAAACCCAAAGTAAAGTTCATGACAACAGCCATCCAGTGAACACCTGGCCACAGGCCGGAAGCTGACAGAGAAGAGGAAGAGACAAGGCTTTGCCTGTCTTGGAAATTACTTGTCGCTGTAAGTGTGCGTCACTATTGTTATTTTACAGTGACCTGTCGCCGCAGGTGTGCCTCACTACTGTTATTTTACAGTGACCTGTCGCCGTAGGTGTGCATCACTATTGTTATTTTATTTTACGTTAACACACTACTGGAGGAAATGGGAAGACTGGACAAAAACATCTGATTGAAGGTCTCTCTGCCTCCATTTCTGTCTTTCTAGGCGGTTCTCACTTTCTTTCTCTTCATCTCTTCTCTTTCCTAGCTTTTCATCTGTTTAGGTGAACATGAAGTGCAACATCAGTATATTTTAAAACACAGCTTTTTATTTTATTGGAGAGAATTTTGTTACTTGATTTTTATTTATTGGCATTTAAAAAGATATTTTATTTATTTTTTGCAATGAGAGAGAAAGAAAGAGAGGGGGAGAGAGAATAGGTATGCCAGGGCCTCTAGCCACTGCAAATGAACTCCAGTGCCACTTTGTGCATCTGGCTTTTTATTTGGGTACTGCGGAATCTCTGGTTCTTGGGTCTTGCAGTCAAGTGCCTTAACCACTTAACCATCTTTTTAGCCCCATTAGTATACCTTAAAACAGGGCCAGTTATGGTGTTGCACGCCTTTAATGCCAGCATTTGGGAGGCTGAGGTAGGAGGATCACTGTGACTTGGAGGTCAGCCTGAGGTTATATAGTGAATTCCAGGTGAGCTTGGCTACAGTGAGACCCTGCCTTTCAAAAAGCCCAAATCAAATAAACAAAAGGGCTTATTTTGGGGGAGAATTATGTTACTTGATTCTGATTTTTCACTTGGCAAATTGTGATGTTCCGTATATTCTTCTCAAAGGGCACCCTATGCCCTCACTGTTAGGTCAGCTCACTTTTTAGAAATATTTTATTTATTTATTTGAGAAAGAGAGACAGAGAGAAAGGTAGATAGAGAGAGTGGGCTCCCCAAGACCTCTAGTCACTGCAAACAAACTCCAGAAGCACGTGATACTTTATGCAGCTGGCTTATGTGGGTACTGGGGAATTGAACCTGGGTCCTCCGGTTTGTCGGGCACGCGCCTTAACCACTGAGCCATCTCTCCATCCTGGTAAGCTCCCTTTTTATTTGGCCTACTGCTCATCCTGGAGACAGTGGTCTGTAGAGTTCAAGACTGTTGGGCATCAGCTCTTTGCGCAGAACCCCTCCCCCCTTGTCCCAGGCCTCACTAAATAGACGTTTGGGTTGCATCCTCCCAGACTGCAAATATGTCTGACACCTCCACTTTTCCCTCTGGGGAGATCTTTCTGGTATGATGGAGTGGAGACAACTAGATCCCCAGGCTCCTGATAAAGTGAGGGAAAGTGGAAAGTGGAGGGGAGTCAGCAGAGCTCAAAGAGTCAATGGGAGAGAGCGAGAGCGAGCGCTGGGCATGCGGGGGGTGGGTGGGTGGGGATCAGACAGGAGAGGAAGAGGCGAGAGTGAAGCTGGACCAGGGGGAGGAGAGAGCGCAGAGGGGCGCGCGGAGGCTGAGCAGCGTCCAGACCCCAGATCTCCAGGCGCGCCGAGCGGTCGTGGTACCCGGGGTCCCCGGCGGTGGGAAGGGGGTGCGGGACGGGCGGCGGAGCGCCCACCGGGGGACCGCGCGATGGGCGAGACGAGCCGGCTGTGCTCGGGCTACCTCAGCCTCAACCACAGCTTCGTGGAGTCCTTCCAGTGTCCCCGGCGAGGCGACGGCGCCGCGCTGCTCTACTGCTGCGGCTTCGCAGACCTCAAGTACTGCTGCAGCGAGCCGGGCAGTTACTTCCCCTACAAGCACAGCTACATGTGGAGCCTCAGGTGGGCCGGGCCCCAGGGCAGGACGGGGCGGGGCGGGGCTGGGCAAGGCTGGGAAGGGCCAAGCCGGGCAAGGCAGGGCAGGGCAGGATAGGACAGGGTGGGG
>PVKW010033998.1:0-22804 GCA_004027895.1 Orientallactaga bullata | reverse complement strand
TCCTCCCTCCCTCCCTCCCTCCCTCCCTCCTTCCTTCCTTCCCTCCCTCCTTCCCTCCTTCTCTCTCTCTCTCTCTCCCAAGGTAGGGTCTCACTCTAGCCCAGGCTGACCTGAAATTGACTAGGAAGTCTCAGGGTGGCCTTGAACTCATGGCAATCCTCCTACCTCTGCCTCCCAAGTGCTGTGATTAAAGGCATGCACTACTACTCCCAGCCCCTTTTTCTTTCTTTCTTTTTTTTTTATTTTTTGAGACAAGGTCTCTCACGGAACCTAGAGCTCACTGATTTGGCTAGACTAGTTAGCCAATAAGCCCCTGGGATCCAGTTTTCTCCACCTGTCCAGCTCTGGGATAATAGGTCCATGTTCAGCATTTTACATGGGTGCTGGGGATCTGAGCTCAGGTGCTCATGCTTGTGCAGCAAGCACTTTGCCCACTGAGCTATTTCCCCAGCCCTGCCAGCCGTTTTTATATTGACTGTGATGCCTACGAAGAGGGCCTGTGGTAAGTAGTAACAATGGAGAAGAGAGAAAATACCTGTAGTTATTAAATTACAAAGTTATTTGGCTGTTGGAAAAAGAGAGTAATAGATAGAATAGTTCTCAATCATGCCCAGACTTAGTTTTGGCAGAACATATTTGTTGAAAATCAATGGAAAGAGAAGGAGATAGAAGGAAAGAAAAGCATGGGAAGGAAGAAGTGTATAGGTGTGTATCTAAGCTTATAAATCAGGTGACTACAAGAGAGCTGAACTCAAAATATTCTTCTTTACAGCATTTATGCTCATAATTTAATCTATGTGACTATGTGAATCTACTTTCTAGCTAAACCATGTGTTCTACTGTTGGGAGATAGAGTCAAATACTGATTTATTTTTCTTGCAAGCAATTTGATAAAAGAAATTCAGTGTCAAATTTTTAATAAACATAAATCACAGGTGAGAAGCCCATGTACCAGTTCTGTCTAATGCTCACAATGTTGCAACCTGGCACTTGCAAGCATGTCATAACACTGAGTACTGATGACTAGGTGTAAGATGTCATGCAACGTACTTCCTCAGAGTTGAGTTATAACTTGAAAAATCTAAAATTCACCATTTTAAAGCGTTCTACTTATAAGGATTTTGGTATTAATTTCCCATGACTCATGATGGAGTCATGTTGCACCAAACACATCATAAGTTGAAAGTAACATTAAGCCCAAATGCATAGCACACCTAACCACTGAACACCGTAGCTTATATAGACTATCTCAAACATGCTTAGATCGTTTGCATTAGCCCACAGTTGGGTAAAATCACCTAAGACAAGGCACACGTGCACGCATGTGTGTGTGTATTACTATTGGAGATCAGAGATTGAGCGAGGGTCTCAAGTCTGGTAGGCAAGTTGCCTGGGATGGCCTTGAGCTTGTTCTGAAACCAAGGCAGGCCTTGAACTTTCAATCCTCCTGCCTTGACCTCCTAATAACTGGGATTATAGGGGCCTTACTACCAGGCCTGGCTCCACAAAGCCTATCTTACAATAAAACATTGACTATTTCATGTGCACTTGTAGAGGAACATTATGTAGACATTATGCCATATGAAACATAATCCCCAAAGAACCTCCAGAAATGCTATGCACTGTAACATTTGTTTTTGCTTGTAGTTACTGATGGTTATACTTCCTGTGGTGATGAATAAAGGTGCTTTTTATTGATTCTTGAGACTGAGTTCTTTTTTTAAATGTTATTTTTGTTTATTTACTTGAGAGAGAGAGAGAGAGAGCGAGGCAGATAGACAGAAAGAGAGAGAAAATATGGGCACACCAGGGCCTTTAGCCACTGCAAATGAACTCAAGATACATGTACCACCATGTGTATCTGGCTTATGTGGGAACTGGGAAATTTAACCTGGGTCCTTAGGCTTTGTAGGCAAGCACCTTAACTGCCAAGCCAAATCTCTCCAGCTCAAGACTGAGTTCTTGCTTTTAAGGCTCTGCCAGTTACTTTTCCCAGACTGGAGTCAAGCAGGGACTCTCAACTCTTGCTTGTGTCCTCACTGAACATGTAACTTTTTAAAAATACACAGCTCAGGCAAGCATCATAGGAGGCACATACCATTCAGCTCTCATAATAAGAGATCAGTGAGTTGCTCACCATAACAAGTATAGCAACTAAAGTTTAAATTTTGGTTTGCAAGCTTCACATTTCCATAGTCATTGTTGAATGCACTGGTTTGGTACATTGAGTCCCCATTGTGTTTTAGTTCTTGATTTATTCTGAAAATTTAAAGAGAATGGAGCTAAAGATAATTCCCAAATGGTAACTTGTGGAAAAAAAAATCATGCGTAGTTGTTTTAGAATGTGTTTTCTACATGCTTATGTAGATTCAGATTCAGCTTGTCAGTATGGAAATTGGCTATATGGCAAATAAAGATGCCAGACTACAAAGATGCAGTTTACAAGGGAACTGTGAGAGCATCTCCTTTCTACATTTTCAATTCTTCTTACTGCTTGGATTAAATAGTATTGCTTTTGGGATGGAGAGGATGGCTTAGTGGTTAAGGCACTTATCTGCAAAGCCTAAGGTCTCAGGTTCAATTCCCCAGTACCCACATAAGCCAGATGCACAGGTGGAGCATGTGTCTGGAGTTTGTTTGCAGTGGCTAGAGGCCCTGGTGTGCCTGTTCTATCTGATCCTCTCTCTCAAGTAAATAAAATATTAAAATTACTATTGCTTTTTTGATTGACATAAGTACCTAAGGAAACATTCTTTTTCTTTGCAAGCTGTTTCCCCACCCTACTTACAGTGGGAAGAACAGGGTTTGGGCTTCAAGGAGGGAATTTTAAACCACCTTTCCTTTTGCATGATAATCAAAGAGTGAGTATGATAATAACTGTAACAATGTCAAAAGGAGTTGTTTGACAAAAGGTTTTGCTACATATTAATTCAGAACTGATTAAAAGTGTCAAAGTTCTATCAGTCCCTGTCCCAGGGGGAAACAATTTGCTGGGAATAGTTCTAATGAAGAGACTTCAATGCACAACCTGCTTACAGAGTTGTGCACAGAGATGAGGAAAGATAACGTGAGGTTCCCTGACTTATAACTGAGCGAAGCTCTCACACTCCCTGGCCCTGACACTGCTAGCCACAGAGCCTTCTCTGGCAGGTGCTGTACTCATGAAGCCAAAACAGGGCAATGAGGGAGATAAGAGTGGAAAGAAATGGCTTGACCCCTCTTTCTTCTCTGGTGCTTTCTATTGGCCAGACTAGTGTGAGGCCTGCCTCAAAGAAGGCTGAAGCCAGCTGCCAAGGTCAGCATCCTGGGCACCAGGTGGGTGGGACAGTGGATGTACACAGGCATGGTGGTGTGTAGTTTTAGACTAACTTGCACAATAATTAATCATTTTTTAGTGATCGTATTCTGTTTTTTTTTTCTTAATTTTAGAATGTGTTATTTTGGAAAATATTGCAACATAGAAAAACACGTTTTTATATTTAAAAATTCCACTACTTTTTGATTTATGTAAATTCTTATATCTTAGGTGGTAACTTTGCAATGAAGTGTCTTAAATTCTCTGTAGTTTTCCCTGTATTCCCCCAATACATTGGTCCACATCACCGGACTGCGATATGTCTGAAAAAGACAGAGAAGCGAGTGTGATGGCACACACCTTTAATCCCAGCACTCCGGAGATAGAGGTAGGAGGATCGCTGTGAGCTTGAGGAGACCCTGAGATTGCATAGTGAATTCCAGGTCAGCCTGAGCTAGAGTGAGACCCTACCTTGGAAAAAACCAACCAACCAAACAAACAAACAAAAAGAAAAACAGGGAGAGAGAGTGAGCGAGCGAGCATGAAGAGCGCACCAGGCAGTTTTTCATAGAAATAAAGGAAGCCAGTCTTGGTAGTGTTTGCCTGTAATCTCCGCACATGGGAGGTGGAGGTAGGAGGATTAGGAGTTCAAGGCAAGAATCAGCTACATAATAAGTTCAAGGTTAGCCTGAGCTACATTTGACCCTGTCTGAAAAGATTAAAGAGAAGGAGGAAGGAAGTGATTCTAAATCCCTCCTTTTTTCTAGATGCACGAATAGAAAACACATGAGCTATTCAGGGGTGGTCACTTGTCTTCAAAAGAGTCAAAGTGGAATTTAGTTTTCCATCTTTTACAAGACGTAGCTAGGTGGGGGATGCAGTTATGGGAGAGGCATCCACTTAGCTGCATAGATCTTGCTGACATAGCTAGGAATTATTTTGCTGCAAACATGAATGCAATTTATCAATTTGAAATGTTTGTGCTAACCGAGTGACCTGTTTTGTCTGTGTCATATGCACGTTCCCCTGGGCCTGAGGAAAGGGCTGAGCGAAGGTCTGCATCTCTGGATGCCTGTGAGGTTGCTAGGAAATGATTTCCAAAGTGCTCTGTGGTGATGCAGCAGGTTGAACTTTTTTTGTGAAACGTTGTCATGGAAACCAAGTGCATCATTGCCTTGTCTGACTAATTTATCTTTTAATAATAAAAATTTGTAATCCAGTATTAACAGATGAAAAATAATAAATACTGCAATAAGCCCCCAAAACTTTAAAGGGAACACGTCTATAAGTAGAAATCTTTTGAATTGGATTTCACTGTGCTCCTGGCAAGAGTGTCATGAACTTTGCATTGATGAGGATGTGCTTGTTTGAAGTGGCAGGTGCTTTTTGTCTTGTCTTTGCAGGAGGAAATACATATTCATCCTGTGGTTGTCCCCATGGGACTTTATGAATGCTTCCAGTTTCAGAGGGAATAAGTGAAATGGAGGCAGTTCACTGTCTCCATGAAGCTTAGCAAGGTTGCGGAGGGGTTGGCTCTTTGATTGGTTGGTTGGTTTTACATGTCCCTTAGTCCCTCCTACTATCTTCTCTGTGGTGACATTGGTTCCCTGAGGTTGTTTTGCTTGCTGACCTCGCCCCCCCCCACCCACATTGGCTTGGCCTGATCTCTTTGTTGTGGTTTTATGAATCCTCAAGGAAGAGAACAAACCTCTTTTGTGTCTTGGGGATAAAATGTTCTAGCACCTTAGTTATTCATGTATCTTTTGAGCACCTGCCCTGTCCTGGATATTTCTTTATTTTTTATTTATTTATTACTTATTTAGTTGAGAGTGACAGAGAGAGAAAGAGGCAGATAGATAGAGAGAGAATGGACACACCAGGGCCTTCAGCCACTGCAAATGAATTCCAGATCCATGCGCCACCTTGTGCATCTGGCTTACATGGGTCCTGAAGTATTGAGCCTCGAGCTGGGGTCCTTAGGCTTCACAGGCAAGTGCTTAACCACTAAGCCATCTCTCCAGCCCCTTCTTGGATATTTCTAAGGCACCTCTTATGTACAAAAGAATCACCAGGAGCCAGGAGGTAGCTTTAAGGTTAAAAGCAAAAGTCACCAAGGACTGGAGCCCATCCAGAGCAGCCACAGCCCAGAAAGATGCCAGTGGACAACCATGTTGGAATCTCCCTCTTAAGTTTCTGAGCTCCCATCATGCCTTGCTTCCTCATTTCACCAGTTTCAGAGTCTTGGTTGCAGTTATTGTTGACAATGTGATATGTGTGCAGCATTTCTCTCTGACCTTTCAACATTGATCTTTTCAGGCAATATCACCTTTCATGGTGACACAGCACTTTTGACTCCATACCATGGTGTTTTACCTTCTGTTCTGTTTTCCACTGCATCCTACTGTCTTCAGGCCTCAGGGTAGAAGTGGTGCCATTTACCTGTGGTGGCTTGATTCAGGTGTCCCCCATAAACTTAGGTGTTATGAATGGTAGGTTCCCAGCTGATGGAGATTTTGGGAATTAACGCCTCCTGGAGGCAGTGTATTGTTGGGGGTGGGCTTATGGGTGTTATAGCCAGTTTCCACTTGCCAGTGTTTGGCACACTCTCCTGTTGCTATTACCCACCTTATTTTAGCCAGGGGGTGATGTTCACCCTCTGTTCATGCCATTGTTTTCCCCTGCCATCATGGAGCTTCCTCTTGAGTCTGTAAGCCAAAATCAGTCCTCCCCCCTGCCACGCCCACAAGCTGCTCTTGGTCAAGTGTTTTCTGGCAGCAATGTGAACCTGAATGCAACAGTAAAGTTGGTGCCAGAGTAATGGGATTGCTGCTAGACACCTGACTGGGTGGCTTTGGCCTTTTGGAGCTGATTTTCAAGAGGAATGTGGAAGGATTTGAAACCTTGGCCCTAAGAGACACCTTGCAGTGCTATAAGTACAGCTTGGTGGACTGTTCTGGTCAGAGTTGAAAGTCTTGAATGCAATAAGAACTATGGACTGTGAGGTTTGGCTTATGAGGGTGAGAAAGAGCTTTGCCTGGACTGGGCTACAAGCAGTTTGTGTGAGAGACTTGCTGTTATGCCCAGGTCCTGAGAATTTTTGCAGAGTTGCTTTGCATAGAAATGGACTGGTGTAAGCAGAGGGATATGGCATAGAAATGAAATTTTTGGGCTAAAACTTCTGCCCATTCAGCTGCAATTATATGAGAGATTATAACCATTGAGATTGGGCCGGCTGACCTGCACTGGGGCAACAGGAAGAATGCAGACTCTTTTGAAGGGGCCTGAGTGCTCAAGGAGTGTCCTGTTCTTCAAAGTCTGTTTTATTTCCCCCTGGATTAACAAATTGGCACTCTACCTGGTATTGTGGAGTATAAGAAATGCAGGAAAGAAAGGACCATTGAATCTGCAACATGGTCTTGTGTTTTGGAAATGGCCACGGGCAGTGTGCAGCAGGTTTGCTGGATGCCTGTGTGAGACCCAATGGAGCCATGAGGATGGACTGGTTTGCAGTGAAGACTCAGTGGAGATGCTGGGACCATGAGATAGCTGCTAAGGAAAGCTGCCAGCCCCATATGAAGTTTTCCAGGACTGTGAGTAGCCTAACTGGAGGGGTGGACTTGGAACTCCAGAGACTTGTTGCTGGTTAGAATTATCAGACTTGGAGACTTGTCACTGGCTAGAGTTGTTGGACTTGGAGCTACAGAGTTTGGTGTTTGCCCTGTTTAAATCTTGTATTGCCTGAGTATTTCTTTGGTATGCCAATGGCATCTTTTGCAGTGAGTGTTTATTCTATGCATGATGGGCTTTTGGGGGATTTTTTTCATATTATTGCTCAGTTAAAAGACCTTGGATTATGGGGATATTTGAACATCATTGGGATTGATAAAAAAAATGGGGACTTTTAAAGTTGGATGGATGTATTGCATTTTAAATCATGTATGGTTATCAATTTATGGGGGGCAGGGACAGAATGTGGTGGTTTGATATAAGTGGCCCCTATAAACTTAGGTGTTCTGAATGCTAGGTTCCTAGCTGATGGAGATTTGGGAATTAACACCTCTTGGAGGCAGTGTATTTTTGGGGGCAGGCTTCTGGGTATTATAGCCAGTTTCCCCATGCCAGTGTTTGGCATACTCTCCTGTTGCTATTGTTCACCTTATGTTGGCCAGGGGGTAATGGTCACCCTCTGCTCATGCCATCATTTTTCCCTGCCGTCATGGAGCTTCCCCTCATTTCTGTAAGCCAGAATAATCCCCCCCCCCCTCCCCCCCCCCCCCCGCAAAGCTGCTCTTGGTTGGGTGATTTCTGCCAGTAATGCAAACCTGACTGCATTATCACCCATGTAGTACTCTGGACACCTCATTTACCTAATATTGTATCTATACTATGAGGCAAGGCTGTCATACTCAAGGACAACTCTGAAGACACTGGGATGACAGACAAGAATAGCAAAGTTCACATTCAGGTTTCTGATGAGTTTCAGGTGTTGGCAGCTCTCGTTCAGTCAGCCTGAGTCTCTAGTCTGGCCTTCCTTTCCCAGTGCCTCCTTCTTAGAAGTCTGACCTTTATCCTCTCTCCTTTGGAGTCCTCCTCAAGGTACCTAGATCCCTAAGGGCTTAGTTCCTCCCACAACATATGTCCTCTTGTTATATGGATTGCGATTAAATGCCATCATGCATCAAAGGTGCTAGCTGTATTATCTGGCACTTGGTAAATGCTTGTCATTATCTCCTTATTGGTAGGACTCCCTACTCCAGTGGTCTCCCGCTTCACCCATGAGGGTCATCCTTTATTCCCCTGGTCTCAGTATAACTTTATGACATTCACCTTCTGGAAGAGCCATTCAGAGGCATATGATCTGTAGTTTATCTTATACCATAGCCACCCCAGGGCCTGCTTCACCACTGAAGAAATTCATGCCCCTACCTTTCTTCCAATATTTACAAGTAGGTCGTGATTTGTCTGTGTGTGTAAAAGCATGTGTGAATGTGCACATGTGCACATGCATGCATTTGTGTGAGCCCAAGTTGGGAATCAAATTGGCCACGTTTACTAATCTTTTAACATATCATTCAGTGGATAATATACTGAGACTAGCATGCCTACAGTTTACCATTTGTGTGTGTGTGTGTGTGTGTGTACCTCAGTATCTCTGTCAAGCATAGGAACAAGAGTCTTTGAGTCATGCTTGTGCCTCTTTCTAGGGTCTGTCTAGCAGTTCAATAACCAGGAGACTGCAGTCAGGATAATCACTCATTCAATTAGTCATGCAGCAATATATGTTGAATAAATGTGTATCCACGATTCATAGGATATTAAGTCTTTGCTGTCATGGAGTTTTTGTTGTCATTCAATGGCCATTTTCATTCCTTCAACACATCTTGAAAGCTTGTGTGTTCATCTTATGGTCAACAAGGAACATTTCATTCATATCCTTTTCTCATTTATATTTTCATTCATATATTTATTCAACATATATTTTTTTTTGGGGGGTGCTAATGTGTGTCAAGTTATGCTTTAGGCACTGCCTTAAAATAGTGAAAAAAGTTCCTATCTTCTTAGAGTTTAAATTCTAGTTGGAGGAGACCACCACGGAAAAAATAAGTAACTAAAATATAAATATGATAGTGGTAAGTGTAATGAAGAAACCGATTTAGTGAAGAGGAAAACAGCAACCTTCTGAAATAACTCACATGTATTATATGTCATTGATTTTTAAAAAAGTTTTTATTTTCATTTATTTGTTAGAGACAGAGAAAGGGGAAAGAGAGAGAATATGGGTGCACCAGGGCCTCTAGCCACTTCAAACAAACTCCAGATGCATGCGCCACCATGTGCATCTGGCTTACGTGGGTACTGGGGAATTGAGCCTTGAACTGGGGTCCTTAGGCATCACAGGCAAGTGCTTAACTGCTAAGCCATCTCTTCAGCCCCTATTTCATTGATTTTTAAGCTGCACTTTCAAAAACAACTTTCACAGCTCTAAAATTAGGTTTTACTTTATAATTGATAACATTTACTACTCTAATATCTTTTTAATGATGATATGTTTTATAATGCCTAGTAAGTATCTTAGGGGTAATACATATAGCAGTGCTCACCATGTGCTCACTATTTAATTTTAGCAATTAAAATTAAAATAAGTCATTGCATCTATACAATAACCTTATTAGGTTGATACTTGCTATAATTCGAATATGTGTCTCCAAGTTCACATATTGGAAACTTAAGTTCCAGTTCATGAGAGGTGATTCAGTCATGAGTGCTGATTGCATGAATGTATTATTGCCATTATTGCAGGAGTGAGTGGGTTAGTAATTGCAAGAATGGGTTTAAGTTTGATCCCTGTCATGCATCCCCCACCATCTCTGCTGTGACATGGAACAGCATGAGTGCCCTTACCAGATGCAGCCCTTGATCTTAAGACTTCTCAGCCTCCAGAACCATGAGCAAATAAATTCCTGTTCCTTCTAGATTATCCAGTTTGTGGTATTCTGTTACAGCCTTCTTAGTGAACTGACACTGACTACTGTTATTCTTCTTCTAAAAGGTGAATAAATGGATTCTCGTAGAGAGTAAATGATTTACACGAGGTCATACTCTGGGAGTGGTACCATCAGCATTAGAACCTTGGCTGACTGCCATGCTGTGTTGTTAGAGGGGGTGTCCCTGAAAAATGACTTTTGGGATAAGACTTGAAGGAGGTGGGGGAGGAAGTGGATATAGAGAAGTGTGTTCAAGTCAAAGGTTAGCCATGAGTCTGGAACGTCCCCGGCATTTTGAGGTAAGTGTATGCCATCTTGTGCTTTTGGAGTAGAATAGGAAGAGGAAACACAGAGGGAGGTAAGATTAGATAAGTAACGAGTGAGGATGTTCTTCTTGTAAACATGAATTTGTAAGTCATCTGTACAAAGCTGATACTTAAAGCTATTCCTCTGGATGGGGTCTCTGAGGGAATGATTGTTAACAGAAAAGAGAAGGGATTTAAGGGGCATTCTATGTCTTGGGCCACCCAGAATAGGGATGTTGGCTTGATGAAAAGGAACACAGCTCTTGGTAATAAGTAGTCACTGTGAAGCAGGAAGAAAGTATGCTGACCTGAAAGCCAGGTGAAAAAAACTGTGTTTCAGAGAAGAGGGTTTAGTCAGCTATATCACATGCTACTGTTTCCAACAAGATAACTGATACTGGACCAACCCAAAGGGGTTAGTGAACTTGAGCAGGATGGTTTCACTGCAGTGATAGAGGCAAAAATCTGCTTGGAATGGTGTGAAGAATGAATGGGGAAGAATTAAATTTGATAACTATTTTGGGAAGATACTTGCTGGTGGTGCTGTAAATGTCAGTTTAGTTCAGCTGACTGATGGTTGTTGTTCCTGCATCTATGCTGATTATCTAACAGTTCTAATCATTGCCCTAAAGACAGTCATTGATGCCTCCAATTATAACTATAGATTCATTCATTTCTCTTGACAGTTCTTCAATTTCTGTCCCATGTATTTTGAAAATCTTTGGTTTGGTGATGCCCACTAGCTAAATTGAGCCTTTTATGGTTATGTGGTGCCTCCATTTATCAACTATTGATTTTCTTTGATCTGCAGTTGATTTAGACAGATACTAATGGCTAAATTTACATCCTTTTCACTAATACTTACACAGTATGTCTATTTTTCATTCTTTTACTGGTAACCCGGCTATCATAATGTTTGAAGTGAGCTGCTCATAGACAGCATTTAGTTGGATCATGTGTTTTTGTCTTTTAATTGATTTTTTGGACAATTTATATTTAGTGTACTTTTGCTATATTTTAATTGAGCCCAGAATTTTGAAATTTGTTTTCTTTTTGCTTCTCTTATTTTTAATTTTAGTTTCCTTCTTTTAGTATTCAATTTTAGTTTATTATATATTTTTTCTGTAACCCATTGTATAATATTTAGTGATTTTTCTAGGGATATACACACAAATTGTTCTAATTTTTCTCAGTTTTCTTAGAAACAATGTTCTATTGCCTCAAATGATATAAAGAAATGTTCCTGTAGGTTCTTTATCATCTTTGTATGATAGATGTCATATATGTTAGATCTAAAAACCCATAAGGCAGGGTTATAAAGTTTCCTTTGAACTGTCAACCATGCATCAAAGAACTTATAAGGAAAACAGTCCACTCTAGCTGCCTAGATACTTAAAATTTCTGTTGTTCTTTCTCCATTTCTGATTTTCCAGATTTCTTTCTCGTATCAATTCTCTACAAACTAAATTTAGGATTTCCTTTTAGAGTTCTATTGATGACAGATTCTTTTATTTTTCTTTATTTCACCTTTATTACTTAGAGATCTTTTTGGTAATATAGAATCCTGAGTTAACAGGCTTGCTCTCTTTTCAACACTTAGAAGATGTCATTTCATTTCTTTCTATCTTCCATGGTTTCTGATGAGAAAACTTTAGTCATTCAAATTATTATCCTCCTATAATCAACGTATTATTTCCTCTTGCTTCATTAAGCTCTTTTTCTTTGTTTTTAGGTTTTCAGGAGTTTGATTTTAATGTTTCTGGATATGGGGTTCTTAGTTTATCCATTTTGGAGTTTAGTGATCTTGAATATGTAGGTTTCTGATTTTCACTGCAATTGGGAAGCTTTCAACCATTATTTCTTCAAATAAATTATTTCTCCTCTCTGTCTAGACTTTCCATGACATTATATTGGGCCTTTTGTTACTGTTCCATTATTTGCAAAAACTCTTAATTTTTATTTGGTCTTTAAAAGAAATGTTTTGAAAAAAAAAATATTTTTTTTTGGGGGGGGTTTTCGAGGTAAGGTCTCACTCTGGCTCAGGCTGACCTGGAATTCACTATGTAGTCTCAGGGTGGCCTCGAACTCTCGGCGATCCTCCTACCTCTGCCTCCCAAGTGCTGGGATTAAAGGCGTGTGCCACCATGCCCGGCTGAAAATATTTTTATTTATTTATTTGAGAGGGGGGTAGGGAGGAAGAAAACATACCCCAGGGCCTCTTGCTGCTTTGCTATCGCGGTAGTTTCAATGTATGTCCCCCACAAACTGAGGTGTTTTATTAGGTTTGGGGGAGCAGAACTGATTCCATCCCAAAGGTGTGGAGAGCAGTCTGAGTTTGGGGGTCCTATTTAATGCTGGTTTGTTCTTGTTGCTGTTTCGGTGTTTTCTGGGTGGTGATGGTTTCTCTCTCTGTTTGGATTCATGAATGAGAGCCAGCTTCTTCCACCACTGAAGGAACTTCCTTTAAAACTGTAAGCTTGAAATAAATTTCTTCCTCCCATAAAAGTGTGTTTGGTTGGTGTAAGGTTTGTGAATTACCAGGCCATGCACAACTAATCTGAGGCAGGAAAAAAGCTTTTTATTGGGGACCCAAGATGCTGGACTGTCTCATGAAAAGGAGAGATAGAGAGATAGATAGAGAGAGAGAACAGCTGGCATGAGTCTGGATAGTTTGAGTTTTTATAGATTTGTTCTTTTTGGGAGGGGGATACAGAAGACAAAAGGATTGAGGAACTCAGGGGAGAGCAGGGACCAAGCTGAGGAGGTAATCAATCAGAGAATGGATTGCCTTCAGAAGAGAAGTCAAGTTGTGTCGGCAGGTAAACTGTGGCTGAGGGCATTGTTAGGTCAGGGGAGTAAGGGTTAGGCAATGCAAACATCTGAAGTTTCATCAGTCAGGTTGCTGTCATTCTCCTTCATTTTGACTCCATCTTGGGACTCTTGTCCTACCTAACATTCCAGCATTTTGTTAAGGGGTGAGGTTTTTCATTTCTGCTTCCTGCTGTGAGGGGGGCATGGTCAGGTGTCTCAGGGGATGCTGGTGGCAGGCAACAGGGAGTCGAGTCTGAGGAGGCTAAAAGTTGTTACTGAGTGGAAGAGGGATAAGTTAGTAGAAGTTGGTTGAATGAATGATGTGTAATGTTATGTACCTGGTTTTGGATGCATTTCCAAAGATGGGGCTGTCAAGAGTAAAAGAAATATTCCCATTAATAGCCTGAGTAACAGTAGTAGCCAAGGCCAAATAGTTCCAAAGACAGTGGAGCATCAAGATAGAGTCTGCCAGCCAAAGTTTGTAGCTTTTATATCTCTAATTCTGCTGTGCCTGATTGTTTTATTTAATAGCACCATTCCTTGTTTAGGAAGAGACAGGTTGAGGTTGAGGGTTCGGGGGTTCTGAAGGACTACTGATGCCAGTGGGTGAGCTGCTGCTGAAGCAGGTGAAGGGCCATAGCAGAGTTCTTAATAACTGCACTCAGTTCTGTGGAAAGCTGTTGACAAGAGATTAGACTGTGTCCCAGCCCACCTGCAGCCAGCCCTGTAGCTGCTATAGAGGAGGGAAGGCTTATTCTTATTGGTACAGGTAAATGGACTGCGACAAGCTCAGCTTTCTGGGATGTACTTTTCTTAGGTAACAGGCCAGTCTTTATTATCTGGTCATCTGAAAAATAGCATATTTTGTTATTTGGGACCTCTGTGGGGTGCTAGAAGAGCTTCCATCTCTATATACCATGTGTGGTCAGTGTCAGGGAGGGGAGATAGTGAAATTCTGAGGTTGTGGTAGGTAAGCCCTCCAAAGTCTCTAGACAGGAGTGTGTAAGTTGCTTAGGTAGAGGTAGAAGGGCAGGTGAGTTAAGTGGGGGGCAGGAGTCTGAAGAAATGTTTGGGTTGTCTAGAAAGGTAACATGAAAAAGTTGAAGTTTGAATGGGGTTAGGGTTTAAGTAGCCACAACTTGGACCCAGGGTTCCCATTAGCATTTCAGGCCTTGGAGAGCCATCCAAGGGACCCAGGTAGAAGGAGTTGGATTGTCACAGAACCATCTGAGTATGGGCTAACTGTAGATGAGAGGATACAAGGTTAAGATTGTAGTTAATACACAATCCCAAAATTAACAGAAGTATTACCAGAAATGTCAGGCATGATCATCACGAAGATCTAGAAATTTACCAAATGGTGTGGTCTATACCTGTTCTTGTCACAGTGAGCACGTCTGTCTAAAGTTACAGTCTGGGCTGTGATGATTAAATTTTTAAAATATAACTTACTTTTTGGCTTTATGTGTTTAAGACCAAGTATGTGGCCAAAGTTTAATTTTATATTGTAATTTTTTTTTTTTTTTTTTGGTTTTGCGAAGTATGGTTTCACTCTGGTCCAGGCTGACCTGGAATTAACTATGTAGTCTCAGGGTGGCCTCGAACTCATGGCAATCCTCCTACCTCTGCCTCCCAAGTGCTGGGATTAAAGGAGTGTGCCACCATGCCTGGCTACGTCGTCTCTTGAGCCCTTTTGACCTTGAGGGGCTGGGACCAAAATACTGGGTACCCTTTGAACCCCAAAGTCCTCATTGGTTCTGGTCACTACATCTGGTTGTTAAGCACCAGATTAAAAATAGGAATATAGAGTATGTCTGTACCTTTTGTCTTTAACAAAACAGATCTAGTTAAAACATGCTATTAAAAAAAAACCTTAACATTTTGTGCAACATTTAACTTATGTTGTCTGATGACATGGTAAGTCATATCTTAAAGATAGTAAACATATATATTATTTAACATTTGTAAGTATAGACAAAACATGTTAACAGTCCTGGAGGTGGTTTTTATTAACAAAATGTATAAATATTAATTCTAACTTTTATTTAGTTAAAAATTTTTTATTTATTTAGTTATTTGAGAGTGACAGACACAGAGAGAAAGAGGCAGATAGAGAATGGACACGCCAGGGCCTCCAGCCACTGCAAACAAATTCCAGATGCAGGTGCCACCTTGTGCATCTGGCTTATCTGAGTCCTGGGGATTCGAGCCTTGAACTGGGGTCCTTAGGCTTCACAGGCAAGCTCTTAACTGCTAAGCCATCTCTCCAGGCCCTTCATTTAGTTTTAGTGCGCTGGTGAGAGTCATCAGTTTTGTTCCCACATTGGAGTATCTAAACTTGAATATGAGACAAATAACAGTGGCTTTTGTTATTAACAATAAACTTTTATCAGTGTAATTTTTATAGCCATTTAATATTGTTCCATCAACAAACTCAAATCAAGCAATCTGTCAGAAAAGTTGTTGTAATAAGCATTAAGCGTATGTAAATTTTGACCCTTTAATTGAGTCTATAAGGCAATTTAAAATCAGAGTTGAATTTTGGAATTTTTCTTTTGTATTTAAAAAACTCTGACTATTGATGTAGCAGATATAAACAAGCACTTCTGGTTTTAAAGGTGAAAACCTGGAAGTCTGTCTGTAGTAACTTAGAATCACCTTTAAATATATCTATGTACCTATGCACATTTTAATGACTTTAATCTTTCTGTGTAAGCTGGATTAGACACAAATTTACTCCTGACAGAGAAATCCATAACAATCTATCTGATGCACCTTGTTCGGGATGACTTTGCTTAACACAAACCAATCTTATGTCTTATTATTCTTGTTACCCATGACTTTAAAGGAGCTTTAACCAGATATTTTAAAAAAATTTTGTTTGTTTATTTTTATTTATTTGTTTGAGAGTGACAGACACAGAGAGAAAGAGGCAGAGACAGAGAGAGAGAGAGAGAGAGAGGGAGAGAGAATGGACACACTAGGGCTTCCAGCCACTGCAAACGAACTCCAGATGAATGTGCCACCTTGTGCATCTAGCTTACGTGGGTCTTGGGGAATGGAGCCTCGAACCGGGGTCCTTAGGCTTCACAGGTAAGTGCTTAACTGCTAAGCCATCTCTCCAGCCCCTAACCAGATATTTTATAGTTTATGTTTAAATTACATTGTTTGTAAATAACAGATTTTAGCATTACAACTCATTTTGGCCAAGAATTGTGAATGGAGCTCCTCAAAAATTGAGAAATTACACAATTTATACAGTTATCAGAATATGGGTAGACTTCCTTGTCTCCCTAAGAACAAAAGTTCTAATGAGCTGGGTGTGGTGGCACATGCCTTTAATCCCAGCACTTGTGAGGCAGAGGTAGGAGGATCACCATGAGTTCGAGGCCACCCTGAGACTACATTGTGAATTCCAGGTCAGCCTGGACTAGATTGAAATCCTGCCTCAAAAAAAAAAAAAAAGTTATAATGAATGAAGTTAGATTATATCTTTTATAAATTCTGAATAATAAAAACAATGACTATTTAGTAGAATTAGTTTTATGAAAAAAATCAGTAACTAATAAATAAATCTTAATCTTATTAAGACTTAGTTTTTCTAGTAGTTAAAACTTTAACATAGAGGCATTACCAACTTAATTAAACATTTGAAGGCAGCTTTAAAAAATATTTTTATTGATTTATTTGCAAGGAGAGAGAGAGAAAGAGAGGGAGGAAGGGAGGGAGGATGAAAATGGGTGTGCCAGGGCCTCCAGCCACTGCAAAGGAACTCCAGATGTAAACACCACTTTGTGCATCTGGCTTTATGTGGGTACTGGAGAATTGAACTCAGGTCAGTAGGCTTTGCAGGCAAGCACCTTAAACCACTAAGCCATCTCTTCAGCCCTGAAGGCAGCTTTTATAACTGTCATCATGAGCAAAACAGTATCCGTGAATCAAATTTTAGAGTTTATAACCTGTTGATTTGAGACTTTTTTTTTATAATCCTATGAAACACATTTTAAAAGCATGGATTTGTAAATGCAGGTAAAACTTGATAACTGCCCTGGAGATAATATAACACATCTGGAAATGGTTTTATTTGTAATGACAATTTGAACTTTATTTATGATATAACAAGCTAAGATTACCTGTTCATATTGTTAAATCATAAAATTCTAACTTGTAAAGCCTAGTTAAATCTGGTTGTTGTTTCTTATATTTATTTTAAGTCAGCACTGTATTATAACAAGGCTTTAATGATCTTAGACAAGAGAGATTGAGAGAGAACTAAAATTATATGCTGCTTGTCATTTTCCCTTTCCTTCTCCAGAGGCAATCGGCCAATTTGCCTAAGGACAAGGTATGGATGACACATGGTTTAAAAAGTGCTTGGGGTCTGTGTTGGGAGGAGGCAACCCGTTTCTCAGAATCCAGATTATCATGAATTTAAATAGCAAATTACATTCGATATAATTTGCATTACAGTGAAGTAGAAACAATCATTAACAAGTATCTGTAAACATTGAGCAATCCTACTGGTGTCTGGCTGTGGCATGGGGTCTCTCTGTCATCCTGTTGTTGTGCCATCTAGCATGGTTCGCAGTCTTCTTGTGTTTGTGCATCCCACACACAGCATATCCCCATGAAGTATCGTCAGTGTGGCTGCACATGTTGTTTGAATCTATGTCTTACAGCATTGCTGCAGACAGAAACCAGTGCAGCCAGAATCTGCATTTCCTACAGACTAGCACTAGTCATTAGTACCTGAAATTCAGGTTAATGTTCAATCTCACATTCATGCACAATCATTTAGAGTTTAAAACGGTTGTTCCCTAGCTTTAAAAAAATTTTTTGTTTTATCTAACTAGGGTCAGTCTCATGTTGGCTAGAAGAATTTGGTGGGTAGGGCAAGCAGAGCAGAGAGGAGGACAGGAGGGTAGAGTGAAAAATATTTGAATATGGGGAATTTTGGACCATTTGCCAGTGTGGTGGCAAAAGTTATCTAAATCAGTAAGTATCTGGAAATCAAACGTATAGTTTCAGTCCATATGGACCCATTGTCCAATTTATATTGAGGTCAGGCCACGTTGCAATAAAAGATAAAACGAAGAGGTTGGATGAGATATCAGGAGGGAGAGAGAGAGAAGGAAGGTTGCATTTTTTTTAACTCTGTGGCAGTGGCAATGGTGGGGGCTAGGCCGGGGGCATGCAGACCAGTGCTTCTTGGGAGACCAAGCCAGGAAGGTGTAAATCAGAGTGGCTCAGTGCCACTCATGCCCAAGGCAGTCAGGCGCTCAAAGCCGAGGCCAGTCACAGCATGAAGCAGTGGCGTGCATGCTGAGAGTTGCTGAGGGATCTTCTTTCTCAAGACCTGCAGAGCCCAGAAGTGGGTGAATGGGTATGGCCTGATGTACCAGTACAGTTTAGACAAGAGAGAGGAGAGAGTGCGCTAGTATGAGTGAGTGAGCGTATCTCCAAGAGCAGGCCAACCATGAGGGACACTTACCCAGGAGGAGGACAGGATGAGGCAAGGAGAATAAATGAAGCTGAATCATGGTGGGTGGGAGAGCTGCACCTGGCAGATGGTCTGAGGCCTTACGAGGGTCAGTGGTAGCTCGGTGGCCTGGTTGGGGAAAAGGAGGTCTGGCCACTCAAGAGATCAACTGGGACCCTCCTATGCAAGTCATGGCACCAGATGTAAGGTTCATGAATGACCAGACCATGCACTCTGAGGCAAGAAAAAAGGTTTTTATTGGGGGCCCTGAGATGCTGGACTGTCTCATGAAAAGGAGAGAGAGAGAGAGAATACAGCTGGCATGAGTCTGGATAGTTTGGGTTTTTATAGAGTTGTTCTTTTGGGGAGGGGTATACAGAAGACAAAAGGACTAAAGAATTCAGAGGAGATCAAGGACCAAGTTGAGGAGGTAATCAATCAGAGAATAGATTTGTCATCAAGAAGAGGAGCCAGGTTGTGTCAGCAGGTAAACTGTGGCTGAGGGCATTGTTAGGTCAGGGGAATAAGGGTTAGGCAATGTAAACATCTGAAGTTGCACCAGTCAGGCTGCTGTCATTCTCCTCCTTCATCTCGACTCCATCCTGGGATTCTTATCCTACCTAACAATTGGGTGTTCATCCCTGCATTGTGGAACTGACTACTACAGCAAAGTGACTTTAATGGCTGAACCATCTCCACAGTCCTTAAAACATTTGTTTTGTTTTGTTTTTCGAGGAAGGTTCTCACTCTAGATCAGGCTGACCTGGAATTCACTATGTAGTCTCAGGGTGGCCTTGAACTCATGGTGGTCCTCCTACCTCTGCCTCCTGAGTGCTGGGATTAAAGGTGTGCCCGCCACGCCCGGCTCCTTAAAACATTTTTATTTATTTATTTGCATGTGTGTGTGTGCATGTCCATGGGTATGCCAGGGCTGATGTAATCAACCACCAGATGTTTGTGCCACTTATTTCTATTTTTATTTTTGGAGAGAGACACAGAGAGAGACAGACAGAGAGAGAGGGAGAGGGAGACAGCTAGAGAATGGGCGCGCCAGCAGTCTCTCAGCTGCTGTGAACGAAATCCAGATGCGTGTGCCCCCTTGTGGGCAAGTGCGGCATTGCGCCCTTGCGTCACTGCATCTGGCTAAACGTGGGACCTGGAGATTGGAACAGGGTTCTTAGGCTTAGCAGGCAGGCGCCTTAACCGCTAAGCCATCTCTCCAGCCCTATGCCACTTATTTCTATGTGCCACTTTTTGCACCCAGCTTACATGAGTGAACCCAGATCAGCAGGCCTTGCAAGCAAGTGCTTTTAATTGCTGAGCCATCTTCCCAGCCCAGTCTTTTCTCTCTGTTGTTCAGATTAAATAATTTGTATAAATTTATCTTCAAGTTTACTGATGCCTTTTTACCTCATTCTAACCTTGAGCCCATCTAGTTAGCCTTTTATTTGCTTATTCTATCTTATAGCCTTAAAATATCCACTTGACTCTATATATATTCTATTCTGTGCTGAGGCTTTGAATTTCTGTATTTTTTCAAATGTTAATTTTTACTTATTGAATATTTTTATAATTGCTTAAAATCTCTTGTCAGATAACCCTGTCCTTTTTGTGTTAGTCAGAAATCTCCAGAGAAACAGAACCAATGGGATATCCATACATACATGGGAACAACCTTATGAGGGATTGGCTTATGCAAATATCGGGGCAGAGAATTTTCAGACTGCTGTCTATAAACTGGGGGCTCAGTTCTAGTCCACATCTTAGAACCAGAGATGTCAATGATATAAAATCCCAGTCTGAGGCCAAGAGCACGCATGTCCAAAGGGAGAAGATGGATGTGGTTCAGAGGGAGACAGTCTTTTCCTTCCTCTGTTGTTTGTTCTATTTAGACCCTCAACAGATTAGAAAATTGCACCCATTTTGGTGAGGGCAGATGTATCATTACTCAGTCTGCCTATCCAAATGCTAATTTCTTCCAGAAATAACTAAAAGTCATGTTTTGCAAGCCAAGTAGGCATCCCTTAGCCCTGTCTAGGTGGTACAGAAAATTTGCCATCCTAGTATGTGTTGATCATTTTCCCAAAGCCAGTTGTGATCTTCCTGGTTCTCAAATCCATAAATATCGGATGTCATTATGTCATGAGACTTTGGGTCTCCTGGTAAATCTAGCTGCTTTCTTTTTTAATTATTTTATTTGAGAGAGAGAGAACGAGGCAGAAAGGGAGAGACAGAGAGAGAAAGAGAGAGAGAGGGAGAAAGGGAGAGAGGCCAGGGCCTTTAGCCACTGCAAATGAACTCCAGATACATGTGCCACCTTATGCATCTGGCTTACATGGGTACTGGGGAATTGAACCTGGGTCCTTAGGCTTTGCAGGCATGTGCCTTAACTGCTAAACCATCTCTCCAGCCCTGCTCTCTCTGTTTTTAAATTTTGTATTTATTTATTTGTGTGTGTGTGTGTGTACATGTGCACACATCTCTTACTGCTACAAACGAATGACCAAACAGACACTTGTACCACGTTTTGCGTCCAGTTTATGTGGACTGCTTGGGAATTGAACCTGGGCCGGCATGCTTTGTAAGCAAGCACCTTTAACTGGTAAGTCATCTTTCCAGCCCATCATGGTAAATTGAGATATTTTTGTTTGTTGGGTTTAGGTCTCAAGTTTCAATCACCTTTTGAATATTAAGGTTTCATTATCAGTCCCATTTTTCAAGTTGTTAAGGAACTCTGTATTTGTCCAACATGCATAACACCCATTGGACAGGCTTTGACTTGGGATGTGACCTTTCCCGTAATTTAGCTCTGAAAGACAGCATGAGGTCTATGAACATGCAACTTAGAGATGCTCCAGGAACACACAAACAACCCATGATTTTGCTTTTATAGGGTCCTTCTTCTCAGTCTCCTAGTGTTTTCTAGTTCCCTGTGGCTCCCATTTTGGGTTCTGTGACCCCAAAGCTGGGGCTTCCTTTACCTTATTCTGCTGCATACATGACTGTAACCACATTTGGGGCCCAGACATGAGAGAACATTATAGAGAAGAAATTAGCAGCAGGGGTTGACCCTGCCCTTCTTGATCCACAGTTTCTCTGATGCAAGAAGAAAGTTTTCTTCCTGTACTTACAGGTTTTGTCTCCTATGATTATTGCTGCTACCACCACAGGACAGCAGGTAGACTCTTGAGTCAAATTTAAAGACATTTTGGAACTCTCAATGAAAACAATAGTGTTTCAGTTACTTTTTAATTGCTGGGACAGATTCCAGGGGAAGCTTTATCATGGTGGAGGAAGCTGGCTCACTTCATCATACATTCATAGCATAGAAACAATAGCCAGCACCAGCAAGCATGAGCTGGCTCTGATGACACACCTTAGGACTGGATTCAAGATCTGCCTACCCTCCAGTGACATACTTCTTCTAACAGGGCTTTGCCTGTTGGAGACTTAAGTAGGAAGCTTAATCTTTTTTTTTGTTTTTGTTTTTGTTTTTTGAGGTAGGGTCTCACTCTATCCCAGGCCGACCTGGAATTCACTCTGTATTCTCAGGGTGGCCTCGAATTTATGGTGATCCTCCTACTTCTGCCTCCGGAGTGCTGGGATTAAAGGCGTGCACCACCATGCCCGGCTAGGAAGCTTAATCTTAATCAAAAATACCCCAGGCTATGGGGAGAGTTATATTCAAATCCCCACAAATGGTGATTTGGGGGCTGCACTAAACATGGATTGAAGAATACCTTTGAATGGGGGGGGGCATGAGGATGGCAGACTTAATGTAACTTTGGTGGAATTTCAAGGTCTGGTTGTATTCCCAATTCACCTGCTCCCTTTTCTGTTTGTTGGTGTTTGCATGTGTGGAATGCATGTACATGTGTATCTATGTTTGTGTGGAGTCTTGTGTAGGTGCAGATGTGCATGCACATATATGCACATGCATGTAGAGGCCAGAAGTTGATGTTGGGTGTTTTTCTCAGTCACTCTCTGCATTATTTTTCTTCCTTTCTTCTCTCCCTCCCTCCCTCCCTCCTTCCCTCCTTTTCTCCCTCCTTCCCTCCCTCCCTTCCTCCCTCCTTCCCTCCCTCCTTGCTTTCTTGCTTTCTTTTGGTTTTTTGAGGTAGGGTTTCACTTTAGCCCAGGCTGACCTGGAATTTACCATGTCATCTCAGGGTGGCCTCAAATGCACAATGATCTTCCTATCTCTGCCTCTTGAGTGTTGGGATTAAAGGCGTGCACCACTATGCCTGGCTTACTGGTCTTTTGTTGAACCTAGAACTCACTGATTTGGCTAGACTGGCTGTCCTAGGGATCTTCCTCTTTCTGCCTCTTCATTGCTGGGATTGCAAGAGTGTGCTGCCACATGTAGCTTTAACATGGGTGGTGGGGATCAGAACTCAGGTCCTCATGCTTGTGCGTCCACTGAGGTATC
>PVKW010033997.1:0-22790 GCA_004027895.1 Orientallactaga bullata | reverse complement strand
AAATAAATTGATAAATAAATAAATAAAAGAGAGACTAACAGAGAAAAAGAGGGGATGATGTAGAGTAGAGTTGTGAAGGGGAAAGTGGGGAGGGGAGGGAATTATCATGGTTTATTGTCTGAAAGTATGGAAGTTGTCAATAATAAAAAATACCCCAAAAAAGAAGCATTCTTGAGAAACAGACTTTAAGGTGACTTTAAGGTCTTAACACTGACTTAAGCTCACTTTATGGGGATCCCAGGGTCTGGGGTGCCCTTCCAAGTTGTCACCACTTGGAGACAAGAAGACTCCAAGCGTTTATATATCTTCACTGGTATAAGAGATAAGATCTCGCGGAAGGACACATGGTCTTCGATAAGAAGATTTCTTCAGTAGTCTAGGACCAAAGAAGGCTGCTGGCTGAGGGATGTTGCCTGGCAGTCCTCCCCGCTGCTGGAAGCGGTACATTCTCCATTCCTGGATGGGGGGCGGTGATATATCGCAGCATCCACCACACTCTCAAACTCCAACGAAGTCCATGCTCCGCCATGCCTGCCACTAATAGGCTCCAAGGCAATAAGAAGCTCCTCGTAGAAAGACACTGAAAACCACAGAGCAGCAAGTGGATCCATGTCATCGTCTCCTAGAGCCACGTGGGAAGTCGGAAGATAAAGGAGCAAAACAGAACCAGCCAAACTGTCAATCAAATACGACCAATGAGGGGGAGCCCTAGGCCAGCGGCCTTGTAGTAGCTCCAGGGCAAAACCATTCCAGGGGGAGCCATGGAGAAGTTTCCAGGAGTGGTTTCTTCTCAAAGATAAAATGTGGGGCTGAGGAGATGGCTCAGTAGTTAAAGGCACTTGCTTTCAAGGCCTTCCAGTCAGGCTGCACATGACCTGTGTCTTTGAACACATTTTATATCTATTTTACAGATAAAGAATGATGGGGAAGAGAAAGAACACTAGGGTGATGCAGCTCAAAGTGGAGGGCACACTCAGGTCTGGCTGGCTATTAACCCAGGTTTTCTCTTGTGATCTTAACCAGCATCACCCTACCAGAGCAGCAGGCAGCCACTTCTCCATTTCCACGGAAGACTGCTAGCGTGAACGGGCCAGGAAAACTAAGATTCTCCGTTTTCAAGGATTTTGAAGCTGTCTTCTCATGGACCCTATTTAAAAGCAAAAGATTGGTACCAAGGACGTCAAATTTATGAGCTCACAGTTGCAACTGCATGGTTCGGATTTACTTGAAATTCTCTGTCATTCCTATGACATACAGCAGGGGGCGTTTTATAGCTACTTTTTAAAAACTGTAAGTGGTAGCTGAGTGGGTGTGTTCAACGGGGCGAGAAAAAAAATGACAAAAGAAAACTTTTTAAGCACGACTAAGTTGAGTTTTTTTTTCTTTCTCAAATTCCACGAAACTCGAAAAAGAGAGGAAAAAGGGGGGGGGTGTAGGAAACAACTAATTCGGTTTCACGAGTTACTACTAAAAAGTAACATTTTAGTGTTTTCCCGACCTCCTACAATAAGCCCCAAACCAAATTTTTAGTTTCGTTTGCTGCCTGCACACGATTATTATTAATTCCTCAAAAATCCTTTTGTGCCTTTCCACGTTTTCGGAAGTCATAAGTCAGAGCCTGCGGCCGTCGGCGGGGGGCGGGGGGGTGTCAGTTTGCCCTCGGCCTCCGTCCAGTCCGTCTGTCTGTCTGTGGGTCGGTCGGTCGGTCCGTGCGCGCCAGGTCCAGCCTCCTCGGCAGAGCCCTCCCCGCCCCGCCGAGACAGAGACTCCCCGGCGGAGCCCCGCGCCTGCCTCCGCCGCCCGCCGCAGCCTCCACGAGAGCCATGCTGCGAGTGATCGTGGAATGCGCCAGTAACATCCCCAAGACGAAATTTGGGAAACCCGATCCCATCGTTTCGGTCATTTTTAAGGGTAAGGAAAGGTCGCCTTCGTTTTCTGAAGCCTTGCTTGGGTGTCTTCCTTTAAAAGTCAGCGCTTTGGTTGGGGGGGGGGGGGGGGGGGGGGGGGGGGGGAGCGGGTGCTGGCAGAGCCAAGTGTCTCTGGGCAGGTCAGGGGCTCAGGAGGGAATTTGATCTTCCCCAAGGCTTTGAGACTGGCTGAATGGATGACCTGGTATCGTAGTTTCCATAATGTGATTTATTTAAAGTCTTGAGGGGAAAGCAGGTACCGATCACTCTTGATTTCAGATATGAAGGTTTGCGTGGGTCCACGGGTGAGAGCCTGAGTAGTTTTGTGTGCAAGTTAAACTTTGGGCGTGGTGGTGCATGCCTTTAATCCCAGTGCTCGGAAGGTAGAGGTGGGAGGATCTCCGTGAGTTCGAGGCCAACCTGAGACTACATAGTGAATTCCAGATCAGCCTGGGCCAGAGTGAGACCCTACCTGTAAAAAACAACAACAACAACAACAAACAAACAAACTTTCTTTGTGAGAAATGCGGGGTGGAGGGAAAGGAGTGATTAAATTGCTGGAGGAACTGTTACTCCTTTAACCATGGGGTGATGCTCTGGTAGGTTAGTTACTCTTTTGAGATCTAATTATTTCAAGCTATGCCGAGCGTCAGTAATTGTGTCTCATTTCTAAGTATTTTGCATGTTTTGTAGGTCCTAAATAGCTTGTGGTGAAGAACTTCTGAGCATCGTGCCTCCAGCTTGGGCCAGTCCCTTTCTTTCTTTTGCAAACCAGGAGAGGCAAGGAGGATTTAGACAAGCTCATTCTTTAAGGGCCCCTTGGAATTTCAAGGGGATAGTCTTTCTGGCATTATGTAGGGTTGCAGTGGGGAGGACATGGGATTGGCTGCAGCCTGTCCCCAGTAGTTCAGGTGACCCCAGCTCTGGCTAGACATATGGGGCTAGCCCCAGACTCGGGAGCTTGGTCCATTTTCTTTGCGTTGATGGTCATTGGTGAGATTTCCAGCTTACTTCTTGGCAGGGCTGTGATGAGAAGGGATGATCCCAGGGCACCTTGGCAGGCACACATTTCCTTCCTCCAACCCAGGAACCTTACTACGCATCTCTTTCTCATCTCTTGTATTCGTTTTAAGTCTGCCTTTCTAAGGGTGAGCAAGAACCTGAAAGACATGGCCTGGGAATGTAACTCAAATGGCAGAGAACTTGCCTACATACAGGAAGTCCTGGGTTTCATTCTCAGCACTATGTAAAATTGGGTGTGGTATTGCACACTTGGAATTTCAGCACTCCTAGAGGCAGCAGGATCAGATATTCAAGGTCATCCTTGGCTACACAGCAGATTCCAGACAGCCTGAACTTAATGAGATCCTGTCTCTCAAAACAGGTGGGGAGGGGTTCTGCAGAGATGGCTCAGTGGTTAAAGGCCCTTTCTTGCAAAGCCTGTTAGACTGGATTCCCCAGGACCCACATAAACCAGATACATAAAGTGGCACATGGTATGGATTTTGTATGCAGTGGCAGGAGGCCCTATGTACCCATGCTCCCTCCCCCTCTCTCTCTTACACACACACAAGTAAATTAATTAATTAAAACAAAAAGACTGGAGAAATGGCTTAGCGGTTAAGGCGCTTGCCTGTGAAGCCTAAGGACCCAGGTTTGATCCCCCAGGACTCATGTAAGCTAGGTGCACAAGGTGGCACATGCATCTGGAGTTCGTTTGCAGTGGCTGAAGGTCTTGGTGCGCCCTTTCTCTCTCGATCTGCTTCTTTCTATATCTCTTTCTCCCTCCCTCTCTCTCTCCAGTAAATAAAATAAATAAAAATAAAGAAAAAAGAAACAAAAAATTATTTTTTTAAAAAAAGACTGGAAACCTAAAACTGCCAAGTGGTTGTTCATTTATAAAAAGGAGGAGGAAGAAGGAAAGATAGAAAGAAAGAAAGAAAGAAAGAAAGAAAGAAAGAAAGAAAGAAAGATCTGGAGGGCAAATTTTGGATTCTTTAAGGATAAAATGGTTTAAAAATCTGACTAGTGATTGTGCATTTCAAAGCTTTTTCTCTTAAAACAGTTAAACAATAGTTACGTACCATGAAGAAGTTGTACCTTTCTCCATTGGCATTTAAAGACATGCAAAAAGGTATTGGGATTGGGAGGTCATTATTTGAGGCAAGTCATATAGATCATAAAAGAACAGGAAATAGGTATTGAAATCTGACTCATTTTTTCTGTGTAATTGAACATTTTGTAATGAATAAAATATGCTTAGGAATGTTAACACTCAATTGAAAGTGAAAAACCAGCTAAATTGGCAAATATAGTCTATTTCAACAATCACATTCACTAGGTTATCACCTTTCTGGTTTCTTTTACTCCGTTCATTCCATTCATTCATTCATCAGATAAGCACCTGACACAAGAAAGATCATTGAACTCACTGTGGGAAAATCTGTGATTTAGGCAAGGGGTTATCTTAAGGGGTCCTCCCCTTTTATCATTGCTGGGGCTCAAATCCAGGGCCTTGCGCATGCTAGGCAAATACTCTGCCACTGAGCTACACCTCTAGTTTGGACTCAGCTGACATTACCTAAGGTGATAACCTTGGCTAATGCAGATTTAACCACCTCAGCCTCAACTTTCTCAGCTGAGGAATATAGAGGCTTGATCCCTCTCCAGCTTTTAGATTCTCTCTCTCTCTCTCTCTCTGTGTGTGTGTGTGTGTGTGTGTGTTGATAGTACGTGCATGCAGAGGCCAGAATAGTGTCCTCCTCTATCATTCCTCTGTTTTTGTTTGATAAAATCTCTCACTGTATCCGGAGCTAGGTAACCAGCAAACCCCAGCAATTCTCCTGTCTTCACCCACCCCTTAGGACCCCCATCCCTCAGGATTGGGGTTACAGGCATGCATGACCTTGCCCAGCTTTTCTTTTCTTTCTTTCTCCCCCGCTCCCTCCGACCTGAAATTCACTATGTAGCCTCAAGGTGGCCTAGAACTCATGGCGATCCTCCTCCCTCTGCGTGTGCCACCATACCTGGCAATGCCCAGTTTTTTATGTGGGTGCTGGAGTTGGAACTCAGCTACCCATGCTTGCACAGGAAGTACTCCTACCCGCAGAGTCATCTCTCCAGCCTCCCAGGTTCTAGTTACATGCTTTGATCATCTGCTCAGTAAGATATAGGAGCCGCTGAATTGCATGGTAGAGGAGACATAGTAGTGAATATAGCAAATTTCTTTCCTTCCCTTTTTCCCAGTGATCACAAAACACTAGTGATAGGAAATCTTTTCCAGTCATGCCCCCAGTCTGAGCACTGTGTAAAATTATGTAAGTTCTAACAGACCTGCAGATACTTCTATCAGGATAAGGTTCATTAGTAGGGACATGGAACAAAGCCAGATGCACTTTGCATGTGGAGTGATGTGTGCAGCTTGGAAGATGTAAAAGCCTAATAGAAGATTAAGGCATTGTCAGGACAGTCACAGGGCTAATGGAAATATGTAAACATTTTGCCTCTTAGTTTCATAAAACAGCAGGAAAACAGCTCTTCTCACCTCATGTGATGTCAGGAAGCACGGCTTAGAGCCGGATGTGATAATGGCGCTTGGGGAGATGCAGTGAGACTGTGCCCATCAGAATTCCAGCACTGTGGCAGTGCCTGAGACAGTCAGCTTAGGAAGAGAAAGCATTGCTTTGGACTCAGAGTTTTGGAGCTTCTGCTCCAGGGTTGGGCAGACCTAGTGCTTTAGGTCTCTCACAGAGGGAGGAAATAGCACACCATGGCAGGTGTGTGTGGCAAAGCAAACTTGTTTACATCTTGGCCTAGAAAAGGGGGAAAGGGAGAGATCTTGGTCTCATAGCACCTGCAGAGGCACATGCCAATGATTTGAAACCTTCACTAGGTGCCAGCTCTTAAAGGTGCCGCTGCCTCCAAATGGATGTCACTATGCCAGGGCACAGGCCTTTCATAGGTAAGCCTTTGGAGAGCCCTTGTCTAAATCCCAGCAGGGACCTCTTAGTCTGCAGTTACACTGCAGTGGGATCATGTGTACTAATCACCACGTGGCTTTGAGTTGACCTCAAAACTTCAGGCTTGGGGCTGGGGAGATTGCTCAGTGGTCAAAGGCCTTTGCTTGCAAAGCCTGATGGGTTGGGTTCGATTCCCCAGTACCCACATAAAGCCCGGTGCACAAAGTGACTTATGCTTCTGGAGCTTGTTGGCAGTAGCAGGAGCTTTGGCACGTGCCCATTATCTTTTTCCATTCTGTCACTCTTCCTTCCTTTCTTTCTTTCTTTCTTTCTTTCTTTCTTTCTTTCTTTCTTTCTTTCTTTCCTTCTTCTTCTTTTCTTTCTTTCTTTCTTTCTTTTTCTTTCTCTCTCTCTCAAATAAATAAATGTTAAAAAAAACAAAAAAAACAAACTTCAGTATGTTGAACCATACTGAGGCTGCTGTGAGTGAATTACCCAGGGCTTGGTATGGACTCGAAGGTTCATGGTTCCTCTAGTCCCTGTTGTGTTGCTTTTGTTGAAATTTAGCAATGCAGGGGCTACAAAGTTTACTTACTTTTTTCACTTTTGGGGGTGCATGAGTTCTCTAAGTTAGCTCTGAGTCTTAGGGCCAGCCCACCTGTGAGCCAGAGACAGACATTCTGCCTCTAGCTCTTTGTAGCCAGCCAGGGATATGCAGCTGTGTCCAACAGGAATTAGGTCACAGGGACCTTTGAGACCCTTTCCATCGATTTCCCCAAAGAATCACTTTCTAAATTTTTGTGTATGTGTTTATGCATGCTCATATGTGTGTTTGTGGGTCCATGCATGCAATGTCATATGTGTAGAGCTCAGAGGATAATTTTCAGATGTCAGCCCTCACCCTCCCACCTTCATCGAGACAAGGTCTCTTATTCTCACTGTTGCTGTTCATTGAGGAGTCTGCCAGCCTGGCTGGTCCACAAGCTTCCAGGGAAATACTATCTCCACCTCCCATCTCATCATCATGCCGGCATTTAAAGAAGCCCACAGTGTCTCGCTTTCTTTCATGGAATTTGGGGATCTGCACTCCAGTACATACGCAGGCATGAACCATAAGCACTTTATCTACTGAGCTATCTCGATGCCCCTTTTTATTATTTTTTCAAAATTTAAAGTAACATTTTAAATGATAAAAGTAAAACTAAAACCAAGACTCTAGAAGGAAGTAAATGATTGAAGAGTGATAATTCTCAGTCCTGTCTGCTTCTCAGGACTCACTAGTCTGATCAAGTTTTGGTTGGTTTTGTTTTACTTTTATTTATTTATTTTTTAACTTTATTTATTTGAGAGAGAGAGAGAGAAAGGCAGAGAGTGAGAGAATGGGCATACCAGGGCTTCCAGCCACTGCAAACAAACTCCAGACTCGTGTGCCACCTTGTGCATTTGGCTTATGTGGGTACCGGGGAATTGAACCTGAGTCCTTAAGTTTCACAGGCAAGTGTCTTAACAGCTAAGCCATTTCTCCAGCCCTTAAAAAAATTTTTTTTTACTTTATTTATTTGAGAGACAGAGAGAGAGAATGGGCAGGTCTCATGTAGCTCAGACTGGCCTTGAACTCCTTCTGCCTCCACCTCCCAAATGTACCACCACATCCAGTTTATTAGGCTGAATATTTCGATCTAAATCTTGCGAGACTTTTGGTAGAGGCATACAAGTGGCTTCAGTCAGGGCCGCCTGCTATAGCAACGATGTCTTTGGGGAACCTATCTTTGTGAATATGTGCATTTATGAAAGACTGACTCTAAGGGGTCTTGTTTTGTTTATTGGCCTAGAAGTCCTGCAGATCTCCTGCCTCAGTCTCCCAGGTGCTGGGATTACAAGCATGAGACACCATACTTCACTTTGATTCTGCAGACTTTCAAAGACATTTTTGCTAGAGGGATCTCACCATGGACTTCCTTGCTTCTGTATGAAATCTCTTGACTAGATTAACTGGGAGGAACTTCTTGTGTAATTGTAGTGTTGTACTTTACAATGCAGCAACGTTTTAGTCATATGAAGCTCTCACCTCTCAAGAATGTCACTGTCATCACAGTGGTGGTTTTTTTATTCTGTGCTTATGATATTGACCTACCGTCCCCCTGAATTCCTCTATCTTCTCATATCTTGCAGAAAAGCCTTGTGGAATGGACTGTTCAGATGGTCACCAGATAACCGTTGTGTATTACTTAGTTCTCTGTATTCTTGTGATTTCACTTGAACATGTTTTTGGAGTGCAAGTCTAGATAACTTTAGCATATCTTTCCAATTAGTATATCAAACTTTGAGATCTTGAGTAAACCATTTCCTCACCTTCAGATTTTTCTTTTTGTCTTTTTTGTTAGTATTTTCATTATTATTTATTTGTAAGGAGAGAGAGAGAGGAAATGGAGCATTAGGCCCTCTTGCCCCGGCAAAGGAACTCCAGATGCATGTACCACTTTGTGCATCTGGCTTAATGTGGGTATAGGGGAATCAAACCCCGTGCTGTCAGGCCCCACAAGTAAGTTCCTTTAACCACTGAGTCATCTCTATAGCCCAAGAATTTTCTTTTAAAAAAAAAATTAGGGGCTGGAAAGATGGCTTAGTGGTTAAGGCACTTGCCTGTGAAGCCTAAGAACCCAGGATCTACATAAGCCAGATGCACATGCATCTGGAGTTCATTTGCAGTGCCTGGAGGCCCTGGAGTGCCCATTTTCTCTCTCTCTCTCTCTCTCTCTCTCTATCTGCTTCTCTCTCTCAAATAAATAAATAAAATTGTAAAAAATTGGGTCTATAATAGCTTTTCTGAAAAGAAGTAAATCTTCGAGATTCCTAAGGGCTTCGACTCTTCAATTAGCAACTTTACTGTTTATAGTAACAGTCAAATTGTTATTTAAAATTGCTCTTTGACCTTCCTTCCTTTCTTCTTTCTTTCCTTCCTTTCTTTCTTCTTTTCTTTGACAGGGTCTCTTTTAGATCAGGTTATGGGTAACTTAGAACTCCTGATCCTCCTGCCTCCATATGTCAAGTATTAGAATTATAGGTGTGCATCATGACACTGCACCTAGTTTATGCAGTGCTGGGGATGGAAGCCAAGGCTTCTTGCATGCTAGGCAAGAACTCTAAGAAACATCCCCAGCCCTTGATTTCCTTTTTCATTCAAGGACACCAAAATGGAATGTGTGTGAGTGCATGTATGTGTACGTAAATAATTTACTATTGCAAGTTTTTTTACCTTTTATTATTTAAGTATGTATTTATTTTTAAATGATGCATAGAAATTGTATCTATTTATGAGGTGCAGTACAACACTGCAATATATGTATGCTGCTAGGCATGGTGGTACATGCCCATATTCTTAGAGCATAGGAGGTAGAGGCAGGAGGATCACAAGGTTGAGTTCAAAGTCAGCCTGAGCTACATAGTAAAACCATGTCTCAAAAACAAAAGTGGGGGCTGGAGAGAGATGTAGTGGTTAAGGCCCTTGCCTGCGAAGCCTAAGGACCTATGTTCTACTCTCCAGATCCCGTGCTAACCATACGTACAAAGGTGAGGCAAACGCAAGGTTGCACATGTCCACTAGGTGGTGCAAGCATCTGGAGTTTGATTTCAGTGGCTGAGGCCCCAGAGTGCCAATTCTCTACCTCTTCTGTCTCTTTCTCTCTCTCTCTCTCTCTCTCTCGCTCACACTCTTTCTCTAAAAATTTAAAAAAAAAAAAGCAGTCCAGAAAGACAGCTCAGTAGATAAATTATCTGCTGTTGAAGCTAGAGTCCTCAAGTCCAGTCTCCGGACCCCACATAAAAAGCCAGAAGCTGTGGAGGGCTTTTGTAATCCAGGCATGCTGACAGTGAGAAGGGAGGCAGAGGCAGGAGAATTTCCTAGCAGTTCAGAGCGAGAATCCAGAACAAGAAACCCTGCCTCAAAGGAGGTGGACAGGTGAGGACTGACCCTGAAGTTGTCTTCTAATGTCCACATGTGCAACATGATATGCGTGTATCTGCAATCACACATGCACACAAAAACATGCGTGCAGATATAAACCCTCACACACACAAATAAATAATGTTTCTGATAAAGCAAGTTTACTATTATAATGATCAGCCCAGGGTAAACTGACATAATTATCACTTTTAAATTTTATTTTTTCTTTATGTTAGGAACATTCAAAATCACCCAGAATATTTTTTTAAAGAATTGTTTAACTCTTCTGGGACCGTGTTTAGAGGCACTCGTAGGCTTTCCTACCATACAGACTCTAACAAAACTAGGCTGTCCTGAACCCCTGTAATAGAATTGTTTACTTGTACCCCAAGAAGGTCAGGAAAGTACCAAAACCTGCATGTGGTATGTGCCCAGGCCAACTTCAAGGGGTTTGCGCCGTGAGACCTAAAGTCCTTATGAGACTGTCCAAAACAAAACAACATGTCAGCTGGGCCTATGGTGGTTCCATGTGTGCTAAATGTGTCCATGAGGGTTATGAAGACATTGAAGGCACAAACACAGAGTCAGAAAGCTAAATAAATATGAAGCCTTTAAAAATGATAAATATTTAAATGATTGCACAAAACCTGTGAGATTCCACTTAAGAAAAATGAAGTATGTTGGGAGAAAGATCTCGTGGGGTTTCACTGTCGTTAGCGAAGGTGAGTTGTCCATACAGACCTTGGTTTACCCAGGGTGTGGTGTAGAATTCATCTGAAAGATTGCCCCCAGCCCACAGGATGGTCATGGAATGCGGGTTCTCCTACAGAAGCTTAGTCAAACACTCAGGAAGACTGAACTGCTTACTCTACTGAGTCATTCTAGTCACTTCCTGGAGAAAAGGGCTTGGAAGCTGGCAGCTGAAGGACACTGGCCCCACCCAGGTGAAGCATGGGAACTGTCAAAGGTATGCTTCCCAGAGGTACATTCTTTGACTCTCAGTTACTTGCAAAGCCATAGTAGCCTTTAGGACTTAATTATTATGCTTTATTTTTTCTTTCCTCCTCCATGACACGTCACACCTGCATACCCTCAGCTAGGAATGTTGGCATTTCTCTGGCTGTGTTTCTTTCCTGATTCTTAGTTTCTCCCTCCCCCCAGGATTTCTAAGTCCTTTCAAGGAGGCCTGATATTTTTGTGTTCTGCAACACCTGACACATGATTGATGCGGAATACATATTTTCAAGGTTGACTAGGGAAGCAAAGAGCAAGCAGAAGATGAGATGGAGACGTCCGTTATAATAAAGTTATTGGATTTTAGTCCTGAAATAGGGTGTGAAAGTGGGTCAGCCTCCCTTGGTTCAGGTAGAATTATGCTTAATATTCTCTTAGGTGCTTGCAAAGGAGCCATTGCGTGCATTCCTGAACCGTGAGCACAAGCAATTCCCAGCTATCCAGACACAAACTGGTATCTTAGACTTTTTACATTCTTGTGTCTGGAAAGAAATATGTGAAGTTGCCTGTTATTGTGTTCAGAATTCCGGGGTGAAGTACCCAGTGGTCTTCAACACACATACCACTCGGAATGCTGTGCTATGGCGAGTCACCTCAGCCACTGTGTCATTTCCATAGAGCATCTGCTCTGTTGAACAGGAGTGTACTCGGAGTGTAGTTCTTTGAGAAAGAGCTGTGGGGATCTGGCACCTTAATCCTTAAGCTAACTTCTTATTAGCTGTTGGGAAGCAAAGGCCCCAGGCTTTGGAGCCAAGAATGTCTAAGTGAGAATTTCAGCTGCCACCTCTTCTTTCCTAATTAATCGTTTGCCAGTTCCTTCCCCGGCAGGTAGAGCTGAAGAGAGAGCCGATCCAGTGGCTCCTCTTGAGGCTGAGCGGGATGATGGGTGTCGGTGCCCAGACCCCCCTCCTCTAAAACACCGGAGAGAAAAACACACTGGGCCGGGAGTCTAGTCAAGGCAAGAACTCGTTTTATTGTAGTGGGAAGGTGTTTATATAGCTTTGAGAAAGAGGGTGGGTCTCAGGATGGGAAAAAGGTGTAAGGGCCAATAGTATTTCACCACGTCAGCAGTAGCTGGGTGGAGGCAATTTTGGCTTAGGCCTTGCTGAGTCACTCTTAAGGGGAAGTAATAGGCCAAAGACAGGTTGCCAAACTCTAGTCAGGCTCAGGAAGTTCCACTAGGCCTCACACCCGGGCCTCTTAGGGCCCAACATCTCCCCCTTTTGTTTTTGTAAGAATGGCAGAGATCATGGCCCCTGTCTTAGGTTGTCCCCCTCTGGGGATCTTACCCATCACTGGGTACCATGCCTCTAGCCCGTTGAAAATCTACTCCATGACCTGACTTAGGTTGTCTCACCCTGTCTGAGATCTTACCCATCATTGGTTCCATGGAGGGACATTAGGAGGACAGCCAGTCAGAGGAAGAGCCTGCCTCCTGAGTTGCGAGCCTGTGGTATTTTGACCTGATGAAGTTTAATTGACTCTAGCTGTTGGTGAATGAATTGTGTAATCTTATTAATTACACAGGGCCCGACAGTGAGGATAAGAAGGAGAAGGAGGGGCCCAAGGGGAAGGAGAAGGTAGGGTAAAAAGCCATGTAAGCCCGTCCACAGTGGGTTGTCTTGGAAGTCCCGTCTCCTCTTTTCCAAATTTTTCTGGAGCTTTTCTGGCTTCATTTGGGTCTAGCAGTATCCACACCTCCAATCGTTCCTGAGGAAGAAACAGAGGCACAGTTCTCAGGGGTGGAACACTCCCTGGAGAGTTGATTGTCATAGGCCCTTTGTTGGGGTAAATATTTTAGGTCTCTTGTTGGTACCCAAATGGGTCTTTTTTCCTCTTGAGGAAAGACACATTTAAATCCTTTCCCTGCTGTGAGGAGGGGGTCTGGTCCACTCCAGGCCCTAGTCAATGGGTCCCTCCATTTGACCCAGATGGAGCTGTAAGTAACAGCTGAGGTCCGATGTTTTTGAAAAGGGGACAAGTGTCTATCTTCTTTAGAAAAATTTAAAATATTTAGGCTTAATAATGCCTTTTTTAGTTGGTTGAGTGGGGGTAGGGATTCCCCCTTTTGTTTTTGTAATTGAGACTTGAGAGTTTGATTATATCATGATGGCCTGGCCCCGAAGGTTATGCGGGATGCCTGTGGAAAGTGAGATTTTCCAGGTTTGGAGGAAATCTATAAAAGCCCTGCTTACGAAGCAGGGGTGATTATTAGAAAATTTGACTTGATTTGGCAATCTAAGGGTGGCAAAGTATTGAAGAATATGGCTAATAGCATGTTTAGTCTTTTCCCCAGTGTGTGTTGATGCCCAGTAAGCATGGAAGAAAGTATCAACTGAGAGAAAAATATATTTAAGTTTTTTAAACGGAGAATAGTGTGTAACATCAATCTGTCAAAGGTGATTAATGTGTAGCCCTGGAGGATTGGCTCCTGTAGTTTGAAGAGGAGGTACCTGGAGGAACGGCTGACAGGATTTGCAAGTTCGGACAATTTTTTTCTAGGGGAAGTTCCATAATGGCAGAAGAAGTTGGCCTGCCTTCACAGGGCCAAGAAAGAGAGAAGAAAAAAAAAACAATCAGCCACACAGCACATGGAACAAAAACTACAGCCAAAAAATCCAGCACACTTTAGGAACTCCTACTGGGCTCACTTTGTATATCTTTACAATGGAATCTTAAACCCACCATCAACACCTTAAGATCAGCCCCCAATGACATTAAGTAGGAAGTGGGCTTAGTCCTATGCTCTACCAACTGAGCTAGCCAGGCTTGAATTATTAAGGGGGATAGATGGAACATTTGGTGTAAACGTTTAGCTTGTTCTAAGGGTGGCAAGGAGGAGACAGCAATAAATTTGTCTACCTGTGAATCCCCATTAGCAATAAAGTCAGGCAGACCAGTGTGTGAGCGAATGTGCTCAGTAAGTCTGTAGGTGGATGGCCCATTGTATGTAAAAGGACCTGTTCCTGGGCTGCCTTACGGATAAAAGCCAGATCAGAGAGGGGGGGTGGGATACCAGGGCCTGGATGTTGCCTCCAGCCCTACATTAATGGGAAGGCAGCGAAGGGTGGGACAATGGTGTGTAGGACATAGCCATATTTTTAATCTAGGGACGAAATAAATCATAGCCTTGAAAAGCAGGTTTCTTCTCCAGTCAACTGTTTCCAAGAGTTTGCATTCCTAACAGTCTTTCCTCAGGCATCCTCTCCATTGTTTTAATGTAAAGCAGTCAGGCCACATTCCTTCCACCTTCCTTAAGATTGTTAATGTGTTAACAATAGCAACTCCATTAACCTAAAATAAGTCTCAGTGCCTCTATAATTTTAACCTGTTTGAGGTTTTTTAACTTAAAAATTTAAAATCTCAGTCCGTTATCTTTAGTCAAGCACCTCAGTCCACTATAAATTTAACCTTGATCAAACTTTCTGGGCCTGGATAGCAAAATGTAGCCATCCTTTATGCCAGTAACCCAGTTCCAACAAAGTCCTCTGCTTTCTTTCCTTCCAAGGCTAAAGAGGGGGAGGGGTAGTTGTGAGCATGATTGCCATAGGCAGCAGCTATGGGCTGAAAAGACAGCAGGCCAGTGGCGGTTTGGGTGGCGGCCTTGGGAGGAATGAGATTTTAAAAGCCAGTTTTAGTTTTTCCTTACAGCTTTTGTTAAGGGCAGAAATGAACTCCTTCACGGAGAAGTCTTTAAAGCTGGTAATTATGGCAAGGAGGATTGACTAATCCATGGGGCTAAAACAAAAGTTTTGTCCCAAAAGCCATGGAGGTTTTTTTGTTTTACTTTTAAGCCACATTGTAGGAGGAGTATTTGTAAAGTCACACGAGTACAACATCAGCATAAAGGCCCCCAAAATAGCTAAACATGCTGCAGAATTAAGTTCAGATTTAGATCCGTGATGGTCAGACCAGCCTGTGTCCTTAAGGGACAGCTCGATGATACCAAACACAGTACAGATGGGAGCAGATCTCCCCAACAGGTTTGTTCTGTCTTTTGGGATGGAGTCCCCACTCAAATGAGGGGGCAAAACGCTTTGAGTCTCCTCCAGGTCTGCCCACATGGTGTGTCCACCAGGAACATATGACCCGTTCAGAAATAAAGGCGCCACAGATGCGGCTTGCCGGCAACCTGGAAGTGAAAGGAAAGAGAAAGGAACGAAAAGATGTTGAAGCAAGTACAGGGTTACAGAAGCAAAGGTTAGATTGTTAGATATGAAGACTACCTCATAATTTATGAGTGTACACCCACCCGCAGTCTAATTGGCCCGTCAGCGTACTTCTGTGTTCTTCTGTAGGCAGGAAAGAGAGTTCCTCACATGGCGCACCAGTCTGCCGGTTCCTCCCGGCAGGTAGAGCAGAAGAAAGAGCCAATCCAGTGGCTTTTCTTGAGGCTGAGTGGGATGATGGGTGTCTGCGGCCCAGATGCCCCCCCCAAAACACCGGAGAGAAAAACACACTGGGCCGGGAGTCTAGTCAAGGCAAGAACTCATTTTATTGTAGTGGGAAGGTGTTTATATAGCTTTGAGAAAGAGGGTGGGTCTCAGGATGGGAAAAAGGTGTAAGGGCCAATAGTATTTCACCACGTCAGCAGTAGCTGGGCGGAGGCAATTTTGGCTTAGGCCTTGCTGAGTCACTCTTAAGGGGAAGTAATAGGCCAAAGACAGGTCACCAAACTCTAGTCAGGCTCAGGAAGTTCCACTAGGCCTCACACCTGGGCCTCTTAGGGCCCAACAATCGTTCATGAGCAAATCAAATCTTCAGCTTCTATGTTTTAAAGAGGGGCTGGAGAGATGGCTTAGTGGTTAAGCACTTGCCTGTGAAGCCTAAGAACCCTGGTTTGAGGCTCCATTCCCCAGTACCCACGTAAGCCAGATGCACAAGGTGGTGCATGCGTTCATTTGCAGTGGCTAGAGGCCCTGGAGTGCCCATTCTCTCCCTCCCTCTCTCTCCCTTTCTCTGTCTCTAGTAAGTAAGTAAACCAAAATTTTAAAAATGTTTTAAATAGTACCTACTAGCTTGCAGGGTGGCTTCAGACCAAATGCAAATGCACGTGACTTTACACAGTTCCTTCCCAGTTTGTTGTTACTATTATGGAGTCTGACATTGCACCAGACAGTGTCAGGAATCAAGATGAAAACAAAATCATGAGCATAGTTTTCTCTCCTATGTCTTGGAGACAAACTAATTAAAATATTAAAATGAAATGCAAACCAGAATAGGCATGCAAAAATTACAAAGTAAGCAGAGGCTCGGTGTGGTGGCACATGCCTATAATCTCATCCTCTGGGAGACAAAGGCAGGAGGATTGCCACAAGTTTAAGGCCAGCCTCGTCTATATAGAGAGTTCCAAGCTAGCAAGTGTTACAAGGGAGACATTGTCCTAAAAAACAAAACATATGGGGGGGGGGGAAAGTTATAGCTTATGATTAAAATACATTATGTATATATATGTGAAAATTGCTAATAAGAAGTTAAAGAATAAATAGAAGAATTAAGAAGGTTTCATTTGATCATAGAGGATAAATGGAAATAAGGAAGTATGAGAGGAATTTGGGTGTGGTGGTGCATGCCTATAATCCTAGCACTCAAAAGGCTGAGAGAGAAGAGAAGGAAAGGGAAAGGAAGGGAAGGGAAGGAAGGGAGAGAGGGGGAGAAAAAAGGAAGGAAGGAAGGAAAGAAGGAAGGAAGGAAGAAGAAAGGAAAGAAGGAAGGAAAGAAGATATGGAAGATATTTCAGGCTTTGGAACAGCACTGAAGGATCATGGAGTTTGGACATCTGTGGTACCATCAGCAGAATAGTAGTCCTGTGTGGCTAGAGAGCTGAGATTCACTCATAAACCATTGTGGAGCCACTAGGACTAGACTTCACTGTGAATGACAGTGATCAGTAGACAGGGGGACTATGTGGAAGGTTTACTACTTGAGACAAATCCTGGGACAGAGGGAGCTCCTGCCAGAGCTTACATCAGAAGGAACTAAAGGAAGATAGTAAGGAAGCAGTCTGATCTATTCAAATGAATGTAAAACCATAACAGACCCGGTAGTGGGGAGCATCCTTCTTTCCCATACACTGAGATACACACAGCAGACTGCCCCCGACCATCATGAGTGCATTCACATTCTGAGATAGGATGGAGGGACACACAAGGAAGGATTAGAATTCAGGGGCCATATTTAAGAGCAAACTTCCGTATCTTCCCAAAGGTCAGATGGGGAGCATTTTGTTGACCAAGCTGAGATGTCCTCTCGTTCATACCTCTGTCCTTACCCCAGTGTCTGTCCTGGAAGGGTAAAGCCTATGGTCAGAAATCACTTGATGGTAGGAAAGCTTGGAGGTTTTTCTAAAGCTAGAGAGAAATCTCATAATAGGCTTCATAGGAACCAAACTCATGACCAGCAAGGAGCCACTTTTATTCTCTGTGTCTCTGTCTCCATTTCCCCATTCCCCTGCCACCCATCGGTGTCACCTCAGGCACTAACTACCTTTGTGAGGCCACTTGTCTGGGCTTCAGGTGGTCATCAAGTGACTTGGTTCTGACTCACTGTGTAATTTCACAATCAGTTTTTCCTAAATGAGATCTTTGAGAGAAAGACACAGTTTTGGTCAGTCTACTGTGGCCAGAGACAGTGGAGGCTCAGGACCTAAAAGCACATACAGCAGATGTGTCTACTGCACCAGTGAGACCTGAGGACCTGCACCATGAACGACTCTATGCATCACCTCCAAGCTTGGGCAATGAGACTAGTTCTTTCTCCTCTTTCATCTGTCATTTGACCCAACCTTCCCCATAAAGAACCTTTCCTTTCTACTATAAACACACTGTGGAAAAGGATGGCTTTGGACTAGTCAAGTTGGTTTTATCATCATGACCCTATTTTTGGTCAACTATAAAATGGGGGGAAAATATGCACCTCTAGGGCTTCTATGCAGAGCAGCAATGGTAAAATATCTAAACACTTCCCACAGTGCCCAATGTGTAACTAGTACGACATATGCTCACGTCTTCCCTCGTGTATGCCTACTCCTTCCCCTACTGCTGGGGGACACATGTTGGGGTCCCTTCTAGGGCCAGCCCAGGAGGGACGGCACGGTCTCTGCTGAGTAGGGGGTGAGAAGCGCAGAGTCACGACACAAACTCCGGGAGTTGGGTGGAAGCAGGCAGAGGGCGAGCTGCTGCAAACTCGTTTATTCAAGGAAGTGTAGGGGGTTTTAAGGGTTTGGCTGGTCAATTGTTGTATGGGGTGGTCCCCTTCTTGTGACCAATGACAGCCTGTCTCGAGGCAGATCATCTCGCAGCAGGCTGCTGTGGGCCTGGGACTGTAGCTGTTGTCACGCCAGTCCTGTGCAGGACGCCATGTCCACAGAAGCTACTTCCTGGTTTCTTCTGGCATGCGGTCTGGCTAGGGCCTGACCTGCATTGTGCTATACAGACACAGAACCTGGGGCACATTTCTGATGGTGGCCCTGGCTTAGGTACTCAGAGTAAGTGGGACGCCCTTTAGCTGTGACTTCACTAGAAGCTTATGGCAGAGCCTATGTTATCTTGTTAGAGGCATCCATCAGAGTCTAGAGGGCGTGTGCTGGTGTTTTCAGGGTCTTGTGTCCAGAAAAGAGAATTAAACCAGAGACACATGAATAATGATAGAGAGAGACAGAGAGAGAGAGAGAGTTTATTAAGGCAGAGAATGTTCCCCATGGTGAAAGCAGTCCAGAGAGCCAGGAAAGATCTGAGTCCCCAAGATCTCTGGCCATGAAAGTCAGGAACCTTTATGGGTCATTTGCATAGCATCCACTTTCTCCCACATTTGTTACCTTTGGGCTTTTATCACTCATGTTCTGTCTGTTACATGTGGCCCTGGTGAAAAAGGGTCTCCAGTCTTTCTGCCAAGTGCCTTCTTTCATATCATCTTGATGCCTCTCTTTCTGTCTTCCCCCTACTCTCCTGCCACAGTCTGACCTATTGGTGAGAGCTCACATTGGCATAAGGCAGACTCTTTGTTTTTAATTGTGCTAAAAAACCGAACATTACTCATCTTTCGCATTTCAAAGTATACAGTTCACGTATCAAATATATTCACAATGCTGCTTTTACTCCTTGGCTATAGTGGATAATGCTGTTCTGAGCAACGGTGTACAAGTATCTGCTTGAATTGAACTTGCTAGAGCGTACCCTAATTTTATTTTGACTTTGCTGAGCAATTCCCCTACTGTTTTCCACTGCAGCTGTACCACCAGCAGTGTACAGGGGTTCAAGGTCTTGCTATTTTTTCTGCAGTTTGATAATCACCAACCTAATGAATGGGAATGCAGTGAGTTCTCAGCAGCTCTCCACTGATATTCACCTCAGTTGCCTCATTAGCATAGTGAATGGCTGCACTGTAGCTGACCCATGACAGAAGTGATGTGACCAGAGTTATGCTGGGAGCCATAGCAGAGCTGAAGGCACATGGAAAAGAGTCATGGTCACCCATGGTGCCAGGTCATTTTTGGCCCGGGATCCCTAGACTAGGGCTGGAACCAGAGGTCACTTGGTCCTCCCACAAGCAAAGTTTGGGAATCCAATTATCTCTAAAATTCTCCTGCTTGACCTGCTATACTTCTTTGTGGCACTCACTGACAGGTTCAGTTATGTTTGCTGGCTTATTGGATTCCTGTCTACCCCTTGCATTAGACAGTGAGCTTCATGAGGACAGAGCCCAGACTTCTTTCTCTGGAGCCTAGCTGGGGGCTTGGTAGACAGTTGATGGCAAATGTGTACTGACTGACTGAGTGATTTTGGCTTCTCCACTTATTTGGGCCCAGGAGTCACAGCCAGAGGGACCAAATGGAGCCCGATCTCAATACCCACAAACTATGAAACTGAATATCCGTATTTAGGACTTCAGAGCTTCCACAGGTGGTTGAGCTCTGTGAAGCTGTGCATCAAAGAAAGCTAGAAGGCAGGGAGCTCCAGACTACTTCTGACCTTGACAAAGGGCTTTGATCTTATTAATGGCAAGGCGCCTCTTTGTATCTCAGTTTCCCCAGTTGTGATAAGATCTTCCTCTGAAGGTTATAAAAGTAAAGTGAGATGCAGAGGAAGTGGCAGATTAAAGATGAGTGCTGCTCTCACTGCTAGCCTGAGAACCTCCTCCAGGGAGATGGCAGTAAACACTGAGGAGACTCAAAACTCATCAAAGTGGAAAATCAGAGGCTACTGAAAGCTCAAGTAAAGGAGACTTATAATATGCCCTCCAAGGTTCAGGAGACATTGCAGAAAACAGAATGGAAAGAATGTAAGAGCCACAGGGTGTATAGGTATACTCTGAGACATTATTCTCCCCCCTCCCACACACAGAAACTACACAGTGATTACTGATAACTGCACTTGAGGAGAGGCCTCAGTGAAATGGATGTGGGGGAGAGAGGACATAAGAGGATAACCTATTGGGCATATGGCCACTTTGCAATATGTTCATATATTAAAGTTCTCAATAAAAAAGTAAAATGCCAAAAAAAGGTTGGTATATGTAAAGTATCTGGAATTTTTAAAAGATGTTTATCTTCACCCCACCTCTCCTCTTGAAGTCTGCTCTATTTGCATGTTGCCAAATGAAGAATTAGTGAGCTGGAAAGTTTGCAAATCAAGTAAAGGCAGATAACACAGGACCTGTGAGTCCTTAGGAGGTGAAGTTCTGAGTGGGAAAAAGAAGTTCAGAACTGAGTTCACATTGTGTCAAAAACCCAGTCAGTTTGGTAAAAATAGGCCACTTTATTATTATGATTTTTTTTTGTAAAAGGTGAAAGATTTATACAATTTGAAAAGAAACATAAGGTCTTGCTGTAGCCCAGGCTGACCTGGAACTCACACTGCAGTCCCAGGCTGGCCACAACCTCACAGTGACCACTCAAGTGCTGAGATCAAAGGCATGCGCCACCCCACCAGATAGATATTATTTTTTTACTTCATTCAGAAATCAGTATTTTGTGGGTGACAATTGTCAGTTGGGTTATTTAGAGTAGCACTGTCCAATAGACTGTCCTATGAATATAGAAATAGGTAGCCACTACTCACACATGGTGACCAATCATTAAAATGTGGCCACTGTGACTGAATGGCCAAAATTTACTATTGGTTGTAATTAATTTAAATGTACATAGCCACATGTAGTTACTGATGGGGTGGGACAGCACTGATAGTGGTAGGTGGCCACAATGGCTAGCAGTCCAGGCTTTCCTCTCACTCACTGTTGCCAGCCCTTTGGACTCAGTGGCCCCATCTGTAAAACTGAGCACATAATAGCCATTACCGCACACAGCGAGGGTGAGAGGATGCAAACAGCCATCGAGGTCTTCTGGAAGCTTAGGCTGGATAGCCACTTCTACTCTTTCCCACCCCCATTCAGTTATTTTTATTTATTTGTTTGTTTTTATTTGAGAGCGACAGATAGAGAGAGAAAGAGGAAGATACAGAGAGAGAGAGAGAATGGGCACACCAGGGCCTCCAGCCACTGCAAACGAACTCCAGATGCACGTGCCATTTTGTGCATTTGGCTTACATGGGTCCTGGGGCATTGAGCCTTGAACCGGTGTCCTTAGGCTTCACAGGCAAGCACTTAACCGCTAAGCCATCTCTCCAGCCCCTCATTTAGTTCTTACCCTGCACCCCACTGTAGGAATTAATGAAACCTCATTGTGTTCTTGGGGAGTTCACTGTCATCTTCCATGTGGGGAAGCTGAGGCAAGGACGGGTCAGCTCAACTCCAGTGACAAAATAGCTAGCAGCCTTTGGCCATGAACATATCTGCCCCCTCTGGATGGACTGAGTTGTTCCATATGCGGGGGCGAGGGGGGGTGTCATTAAATCCAGTCTGAAAGAAGAAGAAAGTGTAACAAGAACAAAAGAACTGTGAAATAGAGGAGAGTAAAGAACAAAACCCAACCCTCCCAGACCCAGTTTGCCCACAGGGTAATGAAAACCTTTATGACACGCTGTGACTCAGAGTTCCAGAGGTGACATAGCTTAACAGTGAATCAGTTCTTCTGATATTCAAGTCTGGGCCATTTTAGTAGCAGGAACTAAAGCCCCAACTTATTATATACACAGTATTAAAAGTCTCATATTTTACTGGCAGGGTGAGGCTTTGTTGCATTTCACCTCCGATTACTGGCATATTACCTTCATTATATCTTTTATGCCAGCAGTGCAGCTTATGACTTGGGCGGGGGGGAGTTCCCTTATCTTCCTTTCTTTTAATAGACAATATAAAGAGTTATCCTTTTTAAAATTTTATTTATTTATTTGAGAGAATAAGAAAGAAGCAGAGAGGAAGAGAGGGAGAGAGAATGGGCTTGCCAGAGCCTCCAGCGACTGCAAATGAACTCAAGATGCATGAGCCCCTTGTGCATCTAATGTGGGTCCTGGAGAATCGAACCTGGATCCTTTCTCTTTGCAGGCAAATGCCTTAACCGCTAAGCCATCTCTCCAGCCCCTGCCTGAATCCACTCCCTGGGCCGTCCCTGTCTCTCCCTCCTTTCTGTTGCTGCTGCTTCGTCTTTCCAAACACAAGCACTCAGCAAGGACGAAAGGAGGCTGCTTTGCCAAGCAGCATGCCGCTCTTTTGAGAGGGAAGGGAGCAAGCCAGGCTCAGTCCGTGTCCACAAGCTGCTTCCAGTCTAAGTTGGAAACAGAGCCAGAGCTGGATGAATTAAGAGAGTTTTATCTTGGAAAGTTGCCCTCTTTGCTTGCAGACCATATTTGTGATGAGAATCTGTCAGCTATAAAGCACTGTGTTAAGTAGTTTATATATACTAGCCTATTTAACTTTAATTAATTCATCTATTTTTCTCATGGAAGAAATAAGTATAGAGAAATGAAGTCTTTTAAAGCTGGGAAATGGAGTCTTGGGTAGAGTGGGTTACATGTCTCACTGAAGGCATTCTAGCAGGTTCCAGACAGAGCTGAGATTTTGACCCCCACCTTT
>PVKW010033996.1:0-22796 GCA_004027895.1 Orientallactaga bullata | reverse complement strand
AGGTGTGTCACCGAGGCAGGTCTTGGGGTTTATCTGTCCAGTCCATTGAGTGTGCACAGCTAGTTCACTCCTGCTGCTTCCTCCAGCTGATGGGACAAAATATGATACCCAGCTATCTGCTCTGCCATCCTTTCCTTTCTCTGATGAAACTTACTCTTGAAACTCTAAGGCAATATAAACCCATTCCATCCAGAAGTTGCTTCTGGTTGAATTTTTTTGTCCCAGCAATTGAGAAGGTTACTGCTACATTCAGCTTCAATCCCTAGAGAGCTCTCTCAGAAGCCAATCTATTTAGATTCAAATCGGTGTTTGTCAACCAATATCAATGCCTTGGACCTGCTGGGAACACCCTGGGTCTCCTATAACACACGGCCACCTTGGCCAGCTTCATACACCAGCTGTTGGCAATGAAGACCTGTGCTTTGTATAAAAATGAATTCCTACTAATGTTTAATCGTGGCTTGTTCTTTTAAACCTGTAAACACTCCCTTTTAATCGTGTTTACTTATTTGCTCAGCAAATCCTTTTCTAAGGAAAGTCCGAAAGTAAATATCAAGTCTGTGCCCAGCCTGAATTATGCAATATTAGAATTGAGTCAAGTCAGGATTGTTTGGAATTTGTTAAATCGTTGAGTTAAAAAATAAAACCATAGTAAAGAAGCAGTCGGGAGCACAAGGGTTAGAGTCCACTTAGCATACTCATTGGATTGAGTCACCTTAATCTGAGGATTAAAATATCCCCATGATGGGCTGGAGAAATGGCTTAGAGGTTAAGGCATTTGCCTGAAGGATCCCGGTTCGATTCTCCAGGACCCACATAAGCCAGATGCACAAGGGGAACATGCATCTGGAGTTCGTTTGCAGTGGCTAGAAGCGCTGGCATGCCCATTCTTTCTCTGTCTGCCTCTCTTCTAGCTCTCTCTCTGCTTGCAAATAAATAAATAAATATTTTTAAAAAGTTTTTTAAAAAATAAAATATCCCCACAAGGGGCTGGAAAGATGGCTTAGTGGTTAAGGTGTTTGCCTGCAAAGCCAAAGGATCCTGGCTCGATTCCCCAGGTCCCATGTAAGCCAGATGCACAAGGGGGCGCATACATCTGGAGTTCGTTTGCAGTGGCTGGAGGCCCTAACACGCCGATTCTTTCTCCCTCGCTCCCTCTCAATAAAGAAATAAATAAAATATATTTAAAAAATCCCCACAAAAGAAAGAATTCTGTTTACCAGGGGAGAAGAAGACATGTAAGACAGTCCTCCCTATGATCAATACTGGAATGGGTTAAATAAATTGTGGTCCTCCAAATCCATACATTAACACCTTAACCCCAGTGACTCAGCGACAGGACCCTTGCAGATGTGACTCATCAGGTTAGGATGAGTTAGTTCATCACTGGAACAGGCTGGGGTCCTGATGTAGTATCCCTAGTGTACACCAGAGAAAGGAGGCTGTGTAAACATAGACAGAAAACCAGGTAACACCGCCACAAGCCAATGAAAGCCAAAGATTGCCAAGGGTCTCGTAGGGTCTGGACGCTAGTGAGACACATGGAACATATCTTTCCCATAGCTTCTCAGAAGGGAGCAACGCAGTCCGCCTGCTGTGGAGAGCTGTCTTCTGAGCATCCCAGCCATTGCCGTCTTCATCAGAAGCTACTGTGACTACTCACAAGAGACCCCCAAGATGGGCCTGTTGACTTCCCTCATAGAAAGTGTGAGAAGGGGGCTGGAGAGGGGGCTTAGCAGTTAAGGCGCCTGTCTGCCAAGCCCAAGAACGCAGTTTCCAATCTCCAGGTCCCACATTTAGCTAGATGCAAAGTGATGCAAGGGCGCAATGCTGCACTTGCCCGCTAGGTGGTGCACGTCTGGATTTCGTTCACAGCAGCTGAGAGGCCCGGGCGTGTCCATGCTCTCTCTATGTGTGTCTCACAAAAAAAAAAAAAGAAAGAAAGAAAGAAAGAAAGTGTGAGGAGGGACATGAGACCCACCTGTGACCTCAGCCAGCTGTGCTCAGTTCTGTCCACTGCCCATGCTCTCAGGATCTCAAGAGATGCTAAAGTTCAGTGTGTGGAAGGATAACTGAAGTGGGAGGGGGTTCCCTCTAAACGGCTATGAGAGGCTATTGCCCATATCCAGTCACGTGGCTGCTTGGAGGTCACACGTGCTCCAGTAAGTAATCCCTCAAACATGCTCTCTAAGCAAGCCACTGAGCTCATTGGTTTGGCAAGCTGGACTTTGGTGGCCAGACTGAGGTCCACCGTTTGGTACCCTACAGTCCCAGGGCCAAGTTCACACACCAACAACACAGCACCTTTTCCTTGGACTCCTAGTTTCCAAAACTGTGCGAGAAGTTTCTCTTGGGAAGCCACTCGGTTTGCGGTTTTATAACCAGCAACCTTAGCACACTAATACAGATACCATGCCATTTTACTAAATTTTTTGACTGCTTCCAACAGCCCTCTGAAGCATTTATCATGAACCCCATTTTACAGAAGAAGAAACTGTGGGTCCGAAAGGTTATATTTATAGGCAAGGTTACAAGATTAGATTAACAAAGTCATCGATGTTCTTTTTTTCTTCCTTTTTTGGACATAAACATTTTTATTTTGAAAATATTTGCTAGAGATATATAAAAATCATTTTTTACAGGTTGATTTTTTTTGAACACAAATGATACAATTAAATTCTTTTACAAAATTATTTTATTTATTTATGAGAGAGAGAAGGAGAGGCAGCTAGATAGAGCACGAGAAAAAAAATGAGTGTGCCAGGGCCTCCTGCCTCTGCAAATGAACTCCACATGCATGTGCCATCTGGTGCATGTGGCTTACATGGGTCTTGGGAAATCCTGAGTCCTTAGGCTTCACAGGCAAGTGCCTTAACTACTAAGCCAGCCCTCTAGCCTAGCTGAATTCTTTTCTTTTCCTTTTTACACTAGTTATCTTCCTTCTCTTTCCCTTCCCTTTTTCTTCCCTACTCTCTTCCCCTCCCCTCCCTTCCTTCCTTGTTTTTTTTTTTTAGGTCAAAGCCTGTACCATTTCTAGAGCACATACTGCCTCGGGGTTTCTCAGAGCAGCCAGGCAGCAGGCCATGCCACCCCTGGGGCCCTTCCTATCTGTCTTTACTTCCTTCTTACTTCCTGGCACGTGTGGGGTTTCACTTAGGGAAGATATAACATTTGGTCCAAGTTCCTAAATTCTCTTCTTAGTAATCAAAACTCTTTATTCCCCAAGCCTCACATCTGATTAAAGTAATTCAAGACTAAGGTGTAAATGAGCCATCCTCCAGGGAGCTGTGTGTGTGACAGGAGCACTGACAAATTCAGTCCCTGATGTTTACTTTTCATTGGACAATGGAAAGAATAGTAAATGAAGCATGACTTACTCTCTAAAAGAGAGAAAACATTTTGAGGCACTAACAATTTTTTAAAAATACATCTCTTCTTCCTCTCTGTTTTTCAAAAAGTACTTTATTTGAGAGTCAAAGAGGAAGAAGGGAGAGAGAGATATTGAGAGAGCGAGAGAATGAGAGTGAATGTATGGGCATGCCAGGGCCTCCTGCCACTGCAAAGAAACTCCAGACACATGTACTACTTTGTGTATTTGACTTTATACAGGTACCGGGGAATCAAATTCAGCCTACTAGGGTTAGCAAGCAAATGCCTTTAACTGCTGAGCATCTCCCCAGCCCCCAATTTGATTTGCATTTTTCTTGGTATTTTGTTGTTATTTTTTAACAAAGTCTTTACTGGTGGTGTTGACCCCAGACACAGTGTTTCTGCATCCTATGACAGTTAAATTCAACTTAACGAGCAGTGCAGTTTTAAATCACCTATCCTGAGCAACAAAAGACCCGTCATGTGCAACATTCCAGCATCTCTACTGACCACAGACTCTCCTGGAGGAGGAATCTCAAGTCTGCTGACTGCAGAGAACCAGATACATGAAGAACAATAGCTTACATCACAATGACAGCACAGAATCTTTGCAGGTCTGGCCTGTTTTTACAAAGAATTATTGTGGCTACAGCATCTCATATACCCAGGTTGGCTTTGAACTCACTAACATGGAACTCGCCACAAAGCAGATCTGGCCTTGAACTCCTGACCCTCTTGTTTCAGCACCTCAAATGCTGGGATTATAGGCATGCACCATCACCCCCAGCCCAACCTTCTGATACTTCAGAAGAAGGCAGGGAAATGGATGTGATCTTTGCTCATTTTTTAAGAATTGCTACATTAGTTTCCCACCTTATAATTTTGAAGCACAAAAACACTAAAGGGAAGGTGTTGGCAGGCCTGGATACTCTGGCATCTGTGGGGGAGAATCTATTTCCTTGACTTTTCCAGTTTTTTTATTTTATTTTTTATTTTTAGAGAGAGACACAGAAAGAGACAGAGAGAAAGGGAAAAGAAGCCAGATAGAGAATGGACGTGCCAGTAGTCTCTCCGCTGCTGTGAACGAAATCGAGATGCGTGCGCCCCCTTGTGGGCAAGTGCGGCATTGCACCCTTGCATCACTGCATCTGACTAAACGTGGGACCTGGAGATTGGAACCGGGTTCTTAGGCTTAGGAGGCAGGCGCTTGATCGCTAAGCCATCTCTCCAGCCCTCTTTTCCAGTTTTTGAGTCTTGACTCCTGCGTCAGCATCATGTTAGCTTTTCTTTCTCTAGTCTCTATCGCTGTATTTTTTTTCTCTTAACTCAGACACTTTTGCCTTCTCATGAGAACACCTGGATAATCATAACAGGTCTGAGACCTGCTTTGGAATCTTCCCCTGTGCTCCCTCTGAAAAAGAGGGTACAGGGTAAACAATACAGGCAAACAACAACTGTTCATAAGGGGCTATAAGTACCTAGAGGTTTATTATTTTTTATGTAGGCTTGAAAAACCCCTGTAATAAGGACATTAAAAATATAATAATATAAGAATGAAGTACAATCTATATGTAAGATAGGTATGGTGTTATTCATTACCACCAAGGTGGTATAGTTTATATATCAACTTGACTGGGGCATAGGGTGTCATACAGAGAGTGAAACATTACTGTGTCTGAGTCTTGTAGATGAAGAACGTGAAGAGATGGGAAAGGTGTTTGTTAGTGAGCTTGCAAAACTGAAGCCTGGCTGGAGGAAAATTCTCTGTGGTGTCTTCAGAAAGTTAGGACCTCTCCTAGGTTTTGAGAGACAGCTATTATCAGTGATCAAGATCCTCATCATAACCTGCTGGTTCTCACGTCTCACCCACTTGTCACTCTTTCGCTCATTTCTTCTAGCTTTTGAAAAATTATCATCTTGCATGGGATGAATGTTGTCCATGTAGTCTGGGTCCATCCACACTCATGTGCACGTATACAATCAGTGCTGACATGATGGCTGAGATCCAGTAGGCATCCATCAGAGGCTGGCTGACCCACAGTGGAAACCACCGCCGTCCAGCTGTTGTAGGTCTTTGGTAAGCACGTGAACTATTTCCAAGCAGCGCTGTTCGAAGAGCAAGCAGCCTGGGGTTCAGCTGCTCTTCCCCGAACATTCCTTATCCGCCATGCTTCCGAGTTTCCTTTCCCCCACCAGGTGTGAACTGCCCACACCTGGCTTCCAGAAGTGTTACGAGGTGTGTGAACTGTCCGGACCCAGCTTCCAAAAACGGATGAAAGGCTGCTTCTAATCGGTGCCGCTCATGGATAATTGAATTAGACTCCTCTCAGTCTGGTGGGGAAAGCTATTTTATATTTTCATTAACTCCAAAGGACCATTTCAATTACCCTCCCTGTTTGGTAAACAAGTTATCTTTGACTTACAGCCTTGACTTCTGTCACACCCAGGAAACATGCCCTTTAAACGGATGCTGATATGGAGCAGAAATCCACAATTTTTTTTAAAGCTATCTTTTGAAAGGCACATTACATTATTATTAAATCCAGAAGAAGGTAAGTTCTTTGATGAAAGGAAAGTCTAAGCTTCAGTATCCTGTTTTGTTTTCAGAGGACAGACGTGTGTTTATAGCCTTCGGTGTCGATTTCCTCATTGTATTTATTCTTCAGGAGAGAAAGCCAAAAGTTCTTTGAAGGAAGAAAATATGAACATGTGGGATTGTTCAGCCCCAATACCCCAACAGCTTTTCCTCAAGTCAAGGTCTGGCCCTGTGGCTATTCAGTAAGTTTGGACACTGCAATCCTTTTGCTGTATGAAAGAAACCTCCAGATACATGCTTTGGTTGCATCTAATTTTCTACTAAACAACCAAAGAAAAACAAATTTGTCCTGGGTTAGCTTCAGCTCCTGTGTAAAACCTGCTCCATGGGAATATTCATCCTTTCTCCTCTGACCTGGTAGCAAGGAGACAGTCAAGTAGTAAAAGAATAATTCATTAAAACATTTTTTTTCTTTATTTTTATTTGAGTCAGAGAGAGAGGGAGAGAGAGAAAGAGAGGGAGAATGTGTGCTAAGGCCTTTAAAACAAACTCCACATGCATGTGCCACCTTGTGCATCTGGCTTTATTGGGACCTGGGGAACTGAACCTGGGTCCTTAGGCTTTGCAGGCAAGTGCCTTAACTGCTAAGCCATTTCTCCAGCCCTGAAAGCGCTATTCTTATCCACCATGTCTAGCTTGCAGCTCAGCTCAGCTCAGCTATGTCCACCGGGATTCATGTTGACCAAGTTAAGTACCTTGTCCATGCTCCAGTTTCCTTATCTCCAAAATGGGAGAAATGAAACTCGTCTGTAAGGCTACTAGGATGAATCCAGATATGTGTACAGGGATTACAGCAGTGCGTAGCCACAGCAAAGTAAGAACTAAAAAACAGTGTTTCTAGAAATTTCATCTGAGGATCACCCACGTCGGAGTCAGCAGGCATGACAGTTAAAAATTCAGATATCTGTTCCATTCATTCTCAGCAAGTGCCGGGGAATCTGCATTTAACAGGAACCTTGAGCGTGTGCTATGCAAAGTACTGAGAACATACATCATTTCTATCGTTGCTGTTTTCATCAGCATCGTTGGTGTTGCCATAGTCGTCATCCTTTCCTACAGTGATTTCCGAAGACCAGTATCTTGGGTTCCTTGTCTCTATATTGTGGTTACTTGTTACAAAAGGATTCGTGTATCCAAAGCCTGCTGAATCCTGATATGTGGGGATTGAGGACCCATGTCTCCATCTTCACAGCTCCTTCTGGGGAGTCTGCTGCACAGCCTGCTTTGGGATTCACTAATCCAGACACTGATTTGGATACTGGATGAGAGCCCTTTGTTATTTAACCATTTAGTCGGTGTCCAGGATACTACATAGTCATGTGTTGAGATGCGCTGTCGGGCATCAAGTTATATCCTCCAACGCAAACCTCTAAGCCGTAGACCATTCTTTGCTCAGGAATTTCCTTTCTCATACCTTCCTTTTTTTATTTTATTATTTTATTTATTTGTAAGCAGAGGTGGGGAGGGAGAGACAGAGAGGGAAGGAGAGAGAGGGAGAGAGAGAAAGAGTGAGTATGGGCACACCAGGGACTCTGGCATGGCAAATGAACTCCAGATGCATGTACCACTTTGTGCATCTGGCTTTATGTAGTGGATACTGGGTGTTTGAACCCAGACCATCAGGTTTTACAAGCAAGTGTCTTTAACCACTGAGGAATCTTTCCTGTGGGTCCTCACTGTCCCCGGGGGCGGGGGGGGGCGCGGTTGTTGGCCACTGATGTCCCAGGCACAGGAGTTGGGGGAAAGCAGGGTCCTGGAGCAGGTGAGTGTGATGGACAATGAACCACCCGGGAGGCCGTCTGATGGATAGTGTGCTCTCGTTTATTCAAAAGGGAAGTGGGTTTGTAAACACTTCAGAAAGGTTGAGAAGGCACATACAGACTATATGGCGATTGGATACATAGTTTTACGGGTTGCTGTCTAATTGGCTGGTGTTGGAAGGCAGAAGTCGTGAGGGAGAAGCTGCAAGGGAAATAGTGGCAGGAAAAGCTATGTGACTTCAGAGTTGCAAGGGAGATAACAACAGTGGCGGGAAAAGCTACATGACTTCAGCCACATATTGGATGGCTACAGCTGCAGGGAGACTGTTTATAAGGGTCTCTTGGGCAGCTAGCCACAAGGTCAGGAACTTGGGAGGGGGCAAAGCCCGACTATGGAATGGTCAGATGCTTTTGGGATAGAGGAGGGAGGGCCAGCTGGTTTTGCCCACTCTGGGAGAAGAAAGGGCACACTACAACCTTGCCCGAGGGCAGTGAGGGCCAGTCTTCCTTGCCCGAGTGGGTTCCCGACGATAAGGCCAGCTGTAACCCCCACAGCCCAAGGTCCCTGGCCATGTCCAACAGCCAGGCCAGCTTCCTCACACTCCCAGTTGTGTTTAGCAATGCTCAACACTTTCAGCCCCTTTTTTCACATCTCTCTAAAGTTATCTTTATAAACATTTGATTCTTTCACAGTAGTTTTTATTCCCAGATTCTAGTCATTAACATACTGTCTTCACATTTTGGGGGGGGGGGGTTGCATCCACTTGTACTGTTATGGGAATATTTGCTAGTTGGCCACTATCTTAATTCTGATTAATAAACCAAGTGACAATACATGGAGTGGTCTAAACAATAAGCATCTATTTCTCCTAGCTTTTGAGGCTCAGAAGTACAAGACCAAGGGGTTTGGTGGATGCAGTGTCTGGGGAGAGCTTGATTCCTGGTCTGAAGAAAATGGTCTTCTCAAAGTATCCTCACATGGTGGAAGGAGAGCTAGTGAGCTCTGGCTCCTTCCTACAAAGCATTACTCTCACCATTAAAGATCCGTCTACACGATCTAGTTATTTCTCAAAGGCTCCACTTCCAAGGTTCATCACCTTAAGATCGGCATTTCAACACATGAGTTTTGAGGTGCACACCAATATTCCATCCATTGTATAACCCCAAGTCTATTCTTTCCTTCTTTTCTTCCTGAAACAATTCAAAAATTCAGATAGGGAGATAGCTGACTTGGTAAAGTACCTTTCCAAAAATTCCCAAGGACCTTCATTTGATTCCCCAGAACCCACTGAAAAATATCGAGTGTGGTGGCTTGTACTTAAAATCTCAGTGAAGCCGGGCGTGGTGGCACACGCCTTTAATCCCAGCACTTGGGAGGCAGAGGTAGGAGGATCACAGTGAGTTCAAGGCCACCCTGAGACTGCAGTGTGAATTCCATGTCAGCCTGAACTACAATGAGACCCTACCTCGGAAAACAAACAAACAAACAAACAAACAAACAAACAAACAAACAAACAAACATCTCAGTGAAAATAGGAGGATCCCTCAGGCTCACTGGACAGTCTAATCGCCTAACTGGTGGGCTTCAGGCCAGTGGGAGACTTTGTCTCAAACAACACTGGATAGCATTGAGGAATGACCCCTGAGATTGTGCTCAGGCCTCCACACACGAAGGCACACATGAGGCTGTGCACCTGCACACATGTATATCTGTGCACACACAAATGTTTATGCACAGCCACATTAAACAAAAGAACTCAATAGTTATTGAAAGTACTGAAATGTCCAGCCCAGAATACTATATTCCTTCTCTAGCTGATCTTTCATATTCACCATTCTCTAATAGCCCTAATACATATGAGCCTTTCACCCCAACCCCACAAGCGCCACATACATACACAAGTTTGCCCTCATTCTATTGGATGCTATATTCAGGCATAGTCTACCATGAAAAGAATGTGCATCATGCAGCCATCAGTATGTCTGCTAGTATACTTTGTAGTTATCAAACAGGAAATAATTATTTCTGAACAGAAAAGCAGCTGTGAAAATAAGAGGTGGCATTAAAAAAAAATCTCTTTTTAACCTTATCTTTTTTTCTCCTCAGAATTTTCTTTTGCAATGAACAACGTGCTCATGACCAACATGCTCCTTTCTACAGTTAAAACATCATGTTCAAAATCTGTGGACATCAGAGAAAAGCCCAAGAGAATCAACTGGGACATAAGAAGACCATGTTCCAAATGGAGTGTGCTGTCCTCCAGGGTTTAAATCCTTCCAAACATGGACATTTCTTGAATAACTGCTGGTCTAGGAGGGCTTTTTAATAATACATCATGTAAATATTGGAGCTGGAACTCAAGATTTGTGAAACTAGTAAATCAAAAGTAGTAAATCAGGGTTGGAGAGATGGCTTAGCAGTTAAGGCGCTTGCCTGTGAAGCCTAAGGACCCATGTTTGCTCTCCAGGACCCACATAAGCCAGATTCAAGGGGACGCAAGTGCACAAGGTCATGCATGCGCACTAGGTAGTACATGCATCTGGAGGTTGATTACAATGGCTGGAGGTCCTGGTGCACCAGTTTTCTCTCTCTCTCTCTCTCTCTCTCACACACACACACACACTCTTGCTCCCACTCTCAGTCTCTTGCATAAAAAAAAAAAAAGTCCAGTCTGTTGGACTTGCCTCAAAAAAAAAGGAGTAACTCAAAAGAACTATGAGGATCATCACTTTATGAAACATGATTTTTTATTGTTTGTCCTATCTTGCTTTGAGAGCTCTTTCATTCACTGCATGTTTATTAGCATACATTGTGTGGAAGGCACTGTACAAAGTGACTCAGATGGTAGCCGGCAGTCAAGGCAGAAAAGGAAAATACATAAGCGCCCTACAAATATAAAGAAGTTAACTTGGAAAGTATTATCAAGACACAGAACAGGTGCCTGTGATTGAAACACAGACACCATTTAGCGAAAATTTAATTTAGGAGAGCTGCAGACACTATCTAATGACAGCTCACTGTTCTCAGTCTGTGGAGAACTCTGTAAGTGTAAATGTTGTTATCCACCCTATCAGTCATCTCTCATTTGTCGCACTTGCAAAAGTACTAAGGATTTTCTTAGTGTCTCTAAAATAGTGACACTATTTGTCAAAGGACTACGCCTAGTTGGGTTACTTAATCCACAGTCTGGGAGTATTTGAAGTCTACAGAATAAAAATTTGGAATGTGGGGCTGGAGAGATGGCTTAGCGGTTAAGGCGCCTGCCTCCTAAGCCTAAGAACGCTGGTTCCAATCTCCAGCGGTTCCAATCTCCAGGTTCCACGTTTAGCCAGATGCAAAGTGACACAAGGGCGCAATGCCGCACTTGGCCACAAGGGGGCGCACACATCTGGATTTCATTCTCAGCAGCTGAGAGACTGCTGGCGCGCCCATCTCTGTCTCCCTCTCCCTCTCTATCTCTCTCTGTCTCTCTCTCCAAAAAATACATAAAATAATTTTAAAAAATTAAAAAAAATTTGGAATGTGGAAAAATCATACAACTGTAAATTCAAGAGACACCAAATTCTGAGCGAGAAGTTCAAATTTGATTGAAGGTCAGAGTCCAGAATGCTCAGGAAACCAGGCTGGAGACGTTGGTCATTGTCTACAAAGCACAGGATTAGTCACCACAGAAAGTCATCTAAGAGGGAGACACCCGTGGGCTCTGCAGAGTTAATGGGGTGCTGTGGTATCTTGCCAGAGATGTAGTCACTCTCACGTGCAGAAGTGGCACTCACAATGTTTATTTGCACCAGACTGTTCATCTTCACCAGCAAATGACTCTTTGGTTCATTTGCTTCAATTTTCTACCAGCACCTCATACTGGCCTCATTTAAGTAGGTAAAAGGATCTATTTTTAGGGTTATTGTGAGAATCAGATGAGGTAACATCCAAACATCAGGAATCAGTAAACATTACATAGAATAGTTCCAAGAATGCCTCTTTGATACATCACATGATATATTTCCAAGCGTACATATTTTAAAAGTGGATGTCATTACAATGGACTGTTCTTGGAGTACCCATACTCATGTTTAATCTTTCAAGGCCCATGTGTATGAAAGTAAGTAGACTGTTGGTGGTGGTTTGAATCAGATATACCCTACAAATTCATGTATTTTGAATGTTAGGCTCCCAGTTGATGGCAATTCAGGAGGTGGAACCTTGCTGGAGGAGGTGTGTTGTTGGGGGTTTAGGGGTATTATGGCCAGCTCCTCCTTGTCAGAGCTCAGCTCACTTTCTTGCCATTGTTTTTCGCTTGCCATGGCAGAGGTGATGCCCAGCCTCTGCTCATGCCATGTTTCCCCTGCCATCATGAAGCTTGCCCTTGAGACAGTAAGCCAAAATAAAAACTTTCCTCTCATCAGCTGCTTTTGGTCAGGTGCATAAATGAGAATGTAACTGCAACATTGTCTTAACATGCCTTTAACGGATTTGATCTCTTCTCATCTTGTGTTCATCACAAATTGCAACTTAGGGGGCTAGAGAGATGGCTTAGTGGTTAAGGTACTTGCCCACGGAGGCTAAGGACCAAGGTTCAAATCCCCAGTACCCACTTAAGCCAAATGCATAAGGTGGAACATGCATCTGGAGTTCATTTGCAGTGGCTAGAGGCCCAGGAGCACCCATTCTTTCGCTCAAATAAATAAAAAAAATAAAAATAAAAGAAATTAAAATCAATTGCAACTTATCTTGCTCTAGGTCTCTGAATGAGATACCTGCAAGGCGTTCACTGAAGTTCCCTGGGGAGAGGGGCTGGGGAAATTGTTCCACTGTGCAAGCATGAGGTCCTGAGTTCAATCCCCAGCAACCACATAAGCGGCCAGGCATTGCCATATACACCTGTAACCTCAGTCCTTTGTGTGTGCGGGATTTGGAGACAAAAGAATTGCTGGAGCTCGTGGCCAGTCGGTCTGACCGACAAAGGCAGCTGCACATTCAAGAAAAACACTAAAGACAAGTGATAGAGGAAGACACCTCACATTGTCCTCTGGCCTCCCCATGTGTGTGTGTGGAGTATGCATGCATGTACACTCACATGTGCATACATGATACATGTACATGCACATACCTATACACACTCACGCATAGAAAGTTTCCTTCAGAGAGCTCTGCAGAATTGGCTAATGCACAAGACCTGCTGTAACCAGCTTAGAGCTCAGATGCTTAGACTCTCCCACCCTGCTTTCCTACAGTCTCCTGTGAAAAGTAACCACATTAAACTCCTTATGCAAACATGCCTCTTTCCTTTATTTTAACCTTTGCTTCCAGCAATTGATTCTTCCTCCAGCCTTTTCTACGTGCTTGGCAGTTACCAAGCACCATCAGAGTTCGTTCACCTCTCTGCTTGTGTCCTATCAGACTTGGCAACCTTTTTCATCAGAGTCATTTCTTCCTGCTATCCATGTTAGAATCCACCGTTCAAAGGCTTATGAACCCTTCTATTTTTATTTTATTTTATTTTGGTTTTTCGAGGCCGCATCTCACTCTAGCCCAGGCTAACCTGGAATTCTCTGTGTAGTCTCAGGGTGGACTCAAGCTCACGGTGATCCTCCTACCTCTATCTCTTGAGTGCTGGGATTACAGGCGTGCGCCACCACACCTGGCAATGCACCCTTCTAGATAGACTTGCCAGAGATGCATAACCACCTCAAGACCTCTTGATCTCTGCTGGGAAGAATGTCTAAGAATAACTGGCTTGTTACCTCACAAGCAAGGGGAGCACAAGGTTTTGGATAGAAAGCACATTAGCCATGACAGCACGGTGGGTGGGAGATGCATTGCAGCTGGCGTTAGCAGCTGCCCTGTTCTGGAGTCTGCTGATACTTCAGTTTTGCCAGCTGTATCTTCTATTTCTTAGTTTCACATGGAGCTCACATCTCTGCATCCTCATCCCTGAGCATCCTATGCAGTACCATCCTATGAACACTCACCTCTCCTCCCTTTGCATAGCCTGTAAAAAGTGGTAAGATTCCGTTCGAAGAAGGTGACGTCTTCGATACTTAAGCATTTTGTGCTCACTGGCTGCAAGGATCAATTTTCATTCAATTAAATTACAAAAGGGATGGTTCAGGTGAATATGATGATGGTGGTGGTGGTGTGGTGATGACGACAGATTAAAAAGAAACAGACCACTTCCATTTGACTTTATTGCTTTTGAGCATTAAGAGTCAAATTCTATCTACTGCTTGTGTTTCAATAGTAACTAATTATCCACATTTGACCCTATTTATTAGAAATCTAAATCCTAGCCTGACGTGGTGGCGTATGCCTTTAAACCCAGCACTTGGGAAGCAGAGATCAGAGGATCACTGTGAGTTCAAGGCATCCTGAGCTACATATTGAATTTCAGGTCAGGCTAGGATAGATTGAGACCCTACCTCACTAACTAACTAACTAACTAACTAACTAACTAACTAACTAACTAACTAAATCCTTCATTTTCATGAGCATGGATTTCTTCAGAGTATGAAAAAGGATGATAGCATTGATAAAAATATCAAAGTAAGGGCTGGAGAGATGGCTTGGCGGTTAAGGTGCCTGCCTGCTAAGCCTAAGAATGCCAGTTCCAATCTCCAGGTCCCACGTTTAGCCAGATGCAGTGACACCAGGGCGCAATGCCGCACTTGACCACAAGGGGGCACACACATCTGGATTTTGTTCGCAGCAGCTGAGAGGCTGCTGGTGCATCCATCTCTGTCTTCCTCTCCCTCTCTGTCTCTGTGTCTCTCTCCAAAAAAAAAAAAGATATATATATCAAAGTAAGCCCAGCGTGGTGGCGCAAGCCTTTAATCCCAGCACTTGGGAGGCAGAGGTAGGAGGATCGCTGTGAGTTCGAGGCCTCCCTGGGACTACATAGTGAGTTCCAGGTCAACCTGGACTAGATCAAGACCCTACTTCTAAAAACCAAAAACAAAAAATCAGTAATTATTATTACTGATTAAGTATTATTATAAAAATTAAGTTTATTAATTTTTAATATTTAATTATTTATTAAGTATTATTATAAAAAAGTAATTATTACTTCTAAGAGCAGTCTTGAAGAAGGTGATTAGTGACAGTGGGCATTAGCAAGAGAGGGTAAACGGGGTGAGTATGATAAAAATATATGCATGGGGTTGGAACGATAGCTTAGTGGTTGAAGACACTTGCTTTCAAAGCCTGACAGCCTCAGTTCAATTCCCAGTATCCACGTAAAGCCAGATGCACAAAGTGGCACATGCATCTGGTGTTTGTTTGCAGCGTCAGGAGGCCCCAGTATGGACATTGTCTCAAATAAATAGGTAAAAATACAAAAGTTAAACATATGTTCATGGATGAAAATGTCATAATGAAAGCCTTACTATGTATAATTCATAGATAGATAGATACTAATGAAAAGAGAACATTTCAAAATATTTATTGAGCACATGCTTTGTGCCAGGCGCTGTGCTTGGACCTGAACATGGTTTCATAAGCAGACTCAGAGAAGCACTCCCTGGAAGGAGCTCATAGGCTAGCTAAGGGGACAGATGTCACAAAGGCATCACATAACTTCATAATTCTAACCTGGGGTAGCTGCTGCCATTTTTCATGATGCTTAGGAGAAAGTTCTACTGAATCAAGTCCACTTTTTTCTTTCTCTCAGGTTTTTTTCTTGTTTGTTTGTTTTGTTTTGTTTTGTTTTTCAAGGTAGGGTCTCACTTTAGCCCAGGCTGACCTGGAATTCACTCTGTATTCTCAGGGTGGCCTCAAACTCACAGCAATCCTCCTACCTCTGCCTCCCGACTGCTGGGATTAAAGACGTGCACCACCACGCCCAGCTTCTCTCAGGGTTTTGATACTTTTAATTGTGTGATTCCCTTTGAATTGCCTATCACTAGGGAAGGTATTAACATGGTCAATGAATGTGATACACACACCTGCAATAACAGGTGCACGGAGATTGCTGGATTTCTGTAAATATTTCTTCAAACAGCACATTCCTCTGCACATGACCTTTTCCCCACACCCTGTTCCCGTGGTGTTTTTGGTCAAATGTTTATACAGCTGCTGAAAAGAAAAATGGAGAGGGTGGTGGTGCTGGAATCAAACTAAAGTTTGGGACACAAAACAAAAGCAAAAACAAAAAAATCACCCAGCACTCCTCTTTTAATTTCTTTATCTGTGTTCTCACATCAAGAAAATATGAGTACCTAAAGCCCGCACAGCATGCAGCCACTGCAGCGTAGCACACTGCAGTCATGTAAATGGGGATTTTAGGACCAAAGCCTGGGCTCCAGCAGTTAGTCCTTCCCCCAAAGCTGGGCCTGGCCACTGTTTGGGTTTGGATGGGAAATGTCTCCCAAAGCGTATTTGGAAACTTGATCCCCAGCTAATGACACTGCTTGGGAAGCCTGTAGAACTTTGACAGGCTTGCTGGAGGCAGTGGGTCACTGGGGAAGAACATTGTGGTGTTTTTTTCAAATTGAGCATATTGTAATTTGATTGTATTTCCTTCCCACTATCCTCTTTTGCTCCTCTTCCCCATCCCTATGCTAGCGAGGATCCGCCTCTTTCTAGGCAGTCCTTCCTCTTGTTTGCTGCTTCTACCTTTTGTCCTCTTCAAGGTTTTTTTGTTTTTAATTTCAGCCTTCCTTCCTGTTTTCTCTGCTTCCCAACCACAGCACAGCATGACCAGCTGTCTCCTGCTGCTGCCATGCCTTCTGTGCCACGATGAACCATATCCTCTTGAACTGTAAACCAAAATAAAGCCTTCCTCCCTTCAGTTGCCTTTGATCACAGCAATGACAAGAGAAACTGATACAGTCACCAGTCCCAACATGCCGATTATACAGACTTAAGTAAGGGTGAAAAGCAGAAGGTGGAAGTTCCTTCGCTGTGGCACACTGGGAAGAGGAACAACAAAGAGGTCTGGAGATGCCAAGCCATCCTCAGGAACACTGGCGTGTGCTGTAGGCCTAAGCAAAGAAAGAACAGGGCATGCGGTATGCAGAGCTAAGCAGTCCTGGGCTTGGGAGTCTGCAAGGTGGTTGGTCTGAAGAAGTCCGTATTGCCTCCGTTGTTTGAGGGGATCAGCGTGGATCTCATGTGGTGGTGACTTCTGCTTCAGGGCATGTAGCCTGAGCATCATGGATAGCTGCCTTCATCAGGGGGAGGGATCTGACCTTAGAGGGTCTACAGTTTCTAGAATCCAAGGTAACTGAAGATTTAGGAGAATGCTCTCTCTGCCTTCAGCACTGAAGGGGGTAAGATAGACCAACCAGATACTTATCAAGTGGTTAACATGATGACCTGCAGAGGTAAACAGAGGACTACCGGTAAAGAAAATAGACACCTCATAGGATCAAGTGAAGGGTCAAAAAAGTAGCTTCTCAATGCCCATTTCGAACACAAACTTCCTCTGCCGCCTTTGTGTCCCAGCACCCTGAAGCCTCAAGTCTGATCCCGTTATTGCAGGATATTGAAGCTAATTAAACACTCATTGCATTCATCTTGTCATTTTATCCCCAGAGTTGAAGGGTGGCTAAGGTACAAGTTGGCCCTTGTCCTACGGGAGTTGGAATTATGTCAAAATCAGGTACCCTGCTTTATGTTACTCCACATTGTGTAAAACAGGCAGTTTTTTTTTTTTTTTTTTCACGCTTTGCCTCACCCTAGGAAACTCCATTTTAAAGTAACTGCAACCTTGAAGTCCAAAGTCAGTGCTGCTGGGTGAAAGACAAAGTCCCTAGAAGACCTCTCTCCTCCAAGGGGTCTGAGGCAGGGCACGCCTTTGTCTTTGCTTTTCTTTAACTTCTAAAGATGCATTCTTCATGGTCCTCCATCTTTAAGGTTGGAAGTATAGTATTTTCTCTAACTCCACCTTCATCCCATCATTTCTCTTCACGGTGTGAAACCTCGGTCTTGTTAACACACTTGCCAGTTGGAGATAATGCTTGGTGCCAAAGTGCTTGCCTAGCATGTATGCATATCTGAAGTCTGTAATCTAGAACCATGCCTACACCCACCCACCCACCTACATACTAACTCCACGAACACATGTGACTATATTTAGGACCTAATCGAGTAATCCAGAATCATTTACTTATCACACGATCCTCAATTTCATCATATGTACAGAAACCTTTTTCCCAGAGCAGGTACAATTCATAGGTTTTAGGACTGGCAACCTGAATATATTTTTGTGGGGAATTGTTCAGGATGCCACAGGTACTAAATGGAAGCTAAACAGGTGAAGGGAAAGGGGAGGACCTCGAACTACCATAGCCAGAGAAGTAGATGGACAGTTATGAGGGGTTTGAAATCAAGACCAGTTTTGGTCTTCTATTCTTTTATTTATTTATTTATTTGGTTTTTTGAGGTAGGGTTTCACTGTAGCTCAGGCTGACCTGGAAATCACTATGTCGTCTCAGGGTGGCCTTGAATTCACGGCGATCCTCCTACCTCTGCCTCCTGAGTGCTGGTATTAAAGCGTGCGCCACCACGCCCGGCTTTTTGGTCTTCTATTCTTTCACAGTGGCCACTTCTAAAGTAGACACACACCTTGCAAGTTCATCAAATCCTATGTAAACAACTTTCATCAGCCGTGAGCTGCATACTAGGGTGATCTCTGTCTCTTGCTGTTACCTGCACGCATGCGCATGCAGATTTCTGTGTGTGTTTCTAAAGCCACTTGCTGCTTGATACAAGTACAAATTTTCTATTTGTTTATGCCCCACTTCAAAACACATGCAAAGAATTAAAGATCACTCCGACGGTGATGAAAGCTTGGGTTGGGATAAAGGCAATCCTCCGATTCACCAACATTCAGACTGGCTATTTAACTGTGTGGAAAATTCACTCCCATTCATTTGTTAGAAACTGTTGGACATCAGCCACTTGAGCCCTGAAATCTATAATTTAAAGAGTAGTTGAAGGTTTGCAGTTACCTTGTGTGTCAAGGATGTGTTTTAGCTGCAAAGAATGGAAGTGTCGTATGACTCGTTGCTCTTTTGTAATGATAGCTGCTTCTCTTTACATAGTAAATGCTTTTCCTTTTGCACAAATAATAGTGATTGAAGAGGATCTCTGGGGTGCAGCTAATGTTCTCTTTCTCGATTTGCATGCTAGTTACATAGATATATGCAGCTGGTTAACGTTCATCAAACAGCACTAAGAGCACATGCACATTTTTGCATAAGCTGTACTTTTTAAAAGGTAAAGGATGGTGATTATTTATTGTTAGTGAAATCAGAAAAAAAATGCACGGAAGCAAAAAGAGGTAGACTAAAACCACCAATATGTAGCTTCCCAAAAATGTTAACTGGGATGTCACAATTTACCTAGTCTTTATCTGTTTATCTGCCTTTGTGGAAGGCGGCAGGCTTACAAAAATGTATGAAGCAATAGAAACCATTTGGTCTGGTCCAGTGACATATTTTAACAAACAGGATGTGGTAGATGCAATGCTGTATGAAACTGGGCTTGAGAACTTCTGTAACTTATCCGACTGTGTATATGGAGTTCACCCAACTGGGGTATGGCCGCCATGCAGAAAGAAGCCCAAGCCATGTACATATATAGAGAGCACATGTAAAACCAAGTGCTGGAGTTGTCAGCCCCAGCTGAGTTTCCAACTGACAACTAGTTCTAACCCCCAGGCATGCACGTGCAAAGTCTTGGGCGTTATAGCTTCCAAAGGAGTGTATTCCTGTTCATGCACATTAGGTAGTAGAAAAGCTCAGCCTATGGGCTCATCTGAGATTAAAAAATGTCTTCCCACTAGGCTCTGGCCTGTAACTCCTAGTAGCACAGATTGGTTGCTACCCACAGTGAGCTGTTGACCAGAGAGACCTAGGATGTCACCCCTCCCCCCAAGAAAAGACAGGCTTCTGTCAGAGCACTTGATTACCTGCCTGAAGGGAAAGGCAAGACCCTGTTGCTGAAGACACCATGTGCTGCGGACACAGAACCCCGAGAGACCAGGCTGGAATCCAGAAGGGAGCCAGTTCCCAGATGCTTAGCCTGTTTAGTGCTGGAAAGTCTACATGAGCTGCTTGGGGAAAGTGGCCAACAATGGTGTGAGCAAGCAGAAGTCACAGCTATTCAAAAACAACCAGCCTGACAAGATGTATGCGCCTGTGCAATGGTGGCACACAGCCCTGGTGGGTAAGCAATGGCTTTCTGATTGGCTAAGAGATCTGCTCAGTGGAAAGGATCCCATAGCTAGAACTGGGAACCAGGTCAGAATCCTATACAGACCAAGATTATGGACTCCAATGACAAGCTCCCAGTAGTCTTTGAGAGGCTGCATCCATCAAAACCTCTCCAAATTAACAATACTTATCCCATTTAACCTATGCTGACTTCACTCTCTGTTGGAGAATCTGTTTTCCTTTTTCTTTTCTTTTCTTCTTTTTTTCCTTTTCTTTTTTTTTTCTTTTTTCTTTTTTTTTTTTTTGAGGTAGGGTCTCACTGTAGTTCAGGCTGACCTGGAATTCACTATGTAGTCTCAGGGTGGCCTTGAACTCATGGCAATCCTCCTACCTCTGCCTCCCGAGTGCTGGGATTAAAGGCGTGCGCCACCACTCCCGGCTTTTTTTCTTTTTTTTGAGATAGGGTCTCGCTCTAGAACCCAGGAAGACCTGGAATTCACTATATAGTCTCAGGGGGCCTCGAACTCATGGCAATCTTCCTACCTCTGCGTCCTGAGTGCTGGGATTAAAGGCGTGTGCCACCATGCCCAGCTTTGTTTTTCTTTTTCAGAAGGTAGACCCAAGGAGATAAATTGCCCTTCACACCTTAGCCAAGACCCAGCTGAAAACCACAGAGGAACTGGTGAGATGAGAAAGAGTGCTTCTCCCATGGAAAGCCTAACCATTCGTGCCAGGGCGAGGGAGGCACTGAGGATACTCAACACATACCAAAGTAGAAACCCAGAAGCTCCTGAGAGCTGAAGTCATCTCAAAACACACCAACCACAGCTCAGCGAATTTTGGGGCAGAAAGATTGTGAGAGCTTCAGGTTGGGAGGGCATATCCAGAGGCATTGCCCCTGCCCCCCCTTCCCCAGTGACTGACTGGTGCTCTCACAATGTATAACCCACAACCCATGGGGTAATACCAGCAACCCCACTGAGGAGGGTCTGCAGAAGAATTGGGGCAGGGAGGAGGGAAAGGATGGCACCAACACATGATGTGTCCATACAAAGAATATTCTTAATAAAAAAAAGAAATATTTTTAGTTTTGAAGTTATGACCTAAATTTAGAAGTATTTAATTGGAGTAGATATTACTCGGCAATAGTTAGCAGAAGTTCTGTATGGTGATTGTTCTTTGTCCATTAGTCAGCATTTCAGTTAGATGACAAAACATGCTACCACATCCATACAGTCAGCTAGGTAAGAGAGCCTGGTGCCCATGACACCACAACAAAGGAGGGCATGGGGCTGGAGAGATGGCTTTAGCGGTTAAGGTGCCTGCCTGCCAAGCCTAAGAACACTGCTGGATTCTCCAGTTTAGCCAGACACAGTGATGCAAGGTCGCAATGTTGCACTTGCCCACAAGGGGGCGCACGCATCTGGAGTTTGTTCCCAGCAGCTGAGAGAGGCTGCTGGCGCACCCATTCTCTATCTGTCTCTCTCTCAAACAAAAAAAAAAAAAAAGGAGGGCATAGATGCCAACCAAGACTGGCTCCCTGTGGAGTCAGGCCAAAAGATAGCTCTGCCAGGCAATTCCAATGTGCCAGACATGATGACGGACACTTTTGCTCCAAAGAAATGGCCTAGATCTCAGCGAAGAGATTCCCTGCTCCAGCAGCCATCATTAGGTTGTTCTCCGGGGTAGGGCTATTGTGATTTGAAAGGAAATTTCTCCCATAGGCTTGTGCATTTGAAAACCTGGCTCCAAGTTAGTTGCACTGCTGGAAGGTTATGGAACCTTTGGGAAGCAGAGCATTGCTGGAGGTTGGGAGTGGCCCTGAGGTCTGGCTCTGCTTCCTGTTTGCTCTCTTTTCCTGACTCTGGATGCAGTGTACTCAACTCCCTTTCACGACCCCGACACCATGCTTTCTGCACTATGATGGACGTGATCCCTTGGAGCAGAAAGGCAGAGGAAACCCCCTCCTTCCGTAAGTTGCTTCTGGTCAGGTATGCGGTCCCAGCAATGAGTAATGTTCCCAGCACAGAGGGAGTGGACTGGGCAGGTGGCTGGTGAGGTGAGGTGGACTCATTCTGTCCTCAAGGACGGTGAATTCAGATGACAAGATTTAGATGCCATTCATATTTCATGAGGGTAGAAATATCTGATATCTTGGTGTAAGCCATCTGAAATGATCTTTAAATGCAACCTAAATTGTGTTTTGATCAAAAATATCTCACAGATATCCATACTCCATCCCCGAGCTCAGCTCTAGCCCAACTTAGAATGTCACCAAATCCTTTATGCTAAAAACAAAACACACAAAAAGCAAAGTCTCTTAATTCAGACAGAGGAATGTACGTATAACAGGGACAGTTCCGCCTGTTTCTTTTTAATTTTTTTTATTGACAACATGTATACTTGCAGACAATAAACCATGATATTTCCCTCCCCTCCCCCATTCCCCTTCAAAACTCCATTCTCCGTCATATCCCCTCCCTCTCTCCATTAGTCTCTCTTTTAATTTGATGTCATCATCTTTTTCTCCTATTGTGAGGGTCTTGCAAAGGTATTGTGAAGGCACGGTGAGGTCATGGATATTGGGGCCAATTTCTGTCTGGACAGTTGCATTGTCAAGAGTCGTACCCTTCCTTTAGTTCTTACTGTCCGTTTCTTATGTGGTATTCTGTCTGACTGTCAGTGTGTGTCTGCTTAGGGAAAGGGGAGGAGGAGGTCAGGCCTGTCCATTGTACAAATAACTAGTTAAGAAATTGTAGTATTTTTCATTCTGAAACTGTCATATCAAAGCAGTTTCCTCACAATGCACTGCTTGGTCTCATGCTAAAGAAAGAGAGAGGGCAGGCTTAATCACCGTGATGTTGTCAGGATGTGCCCACAGCCTCCATTTCCTCCTTCTCTCCCTCCCTCTCTCC
>PVKW010033995.1:0-22829 GCA_004027895.1 Orientallactaga bullata | reverse complement strand
TCCCACTAAAACTCTTCTTCCCATTAGAGTCCCATTCTAACTCCATGCCATGTTTATTTTGATTTTGTGACCCACTATTTAAATTAGGGTTGCTTGCACAGTCATGGGTGGGAGATTATTTGCTGGGAGGGGACATGACTCCGCCCTCCCAGCAATCATGGACCCCTCCTGCATCTGTGAGGAGGTAATGACCGGCTCAGTCATGTACAGAAAACCCACCTGCCATGTTCTTTGTGTAGAGTGGACTTCTCATATCTAGAAGACAGCATTCCACAGCTTCATTTTTCTCTCTTTCACGTGACTTTTTAAATTTTTTTTTTTTTTCAGTTTTTCGAGGTAGGGTCTCACTCTAGCCCAGGCTGACCTGGAATTCACTCTGTATTCTCAGGGTGGCCTCGAACTCACAGCGATCCTCCTACTTCTGCCTCCCGAGTGCTGGGATTAAAGGCATGTGCCACCATGCCCAGCTTTAAATTTTTTTTTTTTCAGAAAGAGAGGGAGAGAATTGGCACACCAGGGCCTCAGCCACTACAGTCAAACTTCAGACACTTGCGCCACCTAGTGGGCATGTGCGACCTTGCACTTGCCTCACCTTTGTGCATGTGGCTTAAGTGGGATTTGGAGAGTCAAACATGGGTCCTTAGGCTTCACAGGCAAGCGTCTTAACTGCTAAGCCATCTCTTCAGCCCAGCTTTTAAAATATTTTTTTGCATATGTGTCAGTATATGTATGGCTGTGCCAGAGTCTCTTTCTGCCAAATGCATGAGCCAGTTTTTGTGTATGCTGGGGAATTAAACCCCAGCTGACAGGTTTTGTAAGCAAGTGTCTTTAGTTCCTGAGCCATTTCCCCAGCCCCACTTCTCATCCTCCTGCTATTATATGCTTTCTTTCCCGAGGTTCCTTACACCTTTGAGGGTGTGGTATAGATGTCATGCTTAGGTCTGAGCAGAAGCTAGTCACTTATTCTTGGTAACTTTGTCCTCTGTGGATTTCGGTAATCCCACAAATTCTGGTTTTGAGGCTATGTGTAGTACCAACCTAGGGACAGTTTATGTAGAAGGTTGTTTGACATTCTGTCTAATTAGCATAACCACAGTATTAGATTCCCCTATAGGGCCTATGTCCCTAGCCACAGACTTTCAGCCAGATTTACAGAACGAGGCATGATTTCCCTCCTGTAGAGTGGGCCTCACATCCAATCACAGAGCAGGTAACTCTCTCTCCATCAGTGGACCTATCTTGTCATGCAGTTCAGCAGTGAAGTACACAGGGTGCCCAGCTGGACAGGATTATTACTCACTTTTCTCCCAGGGCATCTTGAATAGCACTTTCTGGCACCAAAAAAAAAAAAAGCCCAGTGTGGTGGCGCATGCTTTTAATCCCAGCACTTGGGAGGCAGAGGTAGGAGGATCACCATGAGTTCAAGGCCACCCTGTGACTACATAGTGAATTCCAGGTCATCCTGGACTAGAGTGAAGCCCTACCTCAAAAAAGAAAGAAAGAAAGAAAGAAAGAAAGAAAGAAAGAAAGAAAGAAAGAAAGAAAGAAAGAAAGAAAGAAAGAAAGAAAGAAAACAACCACCAACCAGGGGTCTAACTCTACTCCCTCCCACCCCACACTCACTGCAGTTTACAACGACAGGCACTCACCACTCACAAGCACCACACGATTACTAATGCCCAACCACGAGGGCCTCCGGCTGCATGTCCCCCTAGAAACAACATCCTCTTTCAACCAGCAAGGTACCCATGTGGGGTTACTTCTGACTCACACCAGTGGGGAAAGTGGCTCGGCTCTATCTTTGTGGCTGTGGTGATGGCGATGACTGCTTCCTTCACACCGAGGTCCTGATAAGCTTCAAGAAGTCACTCTGAGCCGGCTGGGCGTGGCAGTTGCACGCCTTTAATCCCAGCACTCAGGAGGCAGAGGTAGGAGGATTTTCGAGAGTTCAAGGCCACCCTGAGACTACATAGTGAATTCCAGGTCAGCCTACCTCGGGCGTGGGGTGGGGGAGCTGAGAGGCACAGAGGAAGCACACTCTCAGTTCAGCTTAGTTTCTCAGTGTCCTACAACCAAAACGTGTGGTGTCTTCAGCAATAGGGACTTACCATCTAGTTTTGGTGGGTAACCAAAACCAGTGGCTTTAGCCAATATTGTTTTAGGGGCCTCTGTAGCCTCCCTGACAAACAGCTCACTGAGAGATAAATTGTCCTTGACACTGAGATTTTCCATTACTACTATGTTACAGCTTCTGAAAACAGTTTAACCACCCATGCAGGGGACCTTCATTTAAACACCCTTTTTTCCACTTAATATTTTAAGTTGGCTGGTCATATAGTAGGTTTGCATATGGATTAATGTGTTGGCAAGCAATGCAAAGTCACTTAGGGCTCCGTAGCCTGGGAGTGGCTTAATAAGAGCTCATCTTTGCAAGCCGGGCTCTGCCCGTGTATTGGATCCTACTTTCAAATGTTGTCCTTTCAAAGGGTCTACCCTTCACTCTAATGGAGGCACACTTGTCACTGGGAACTGCCATACCCTGTCATTTCCTGTGAGGCACTATTTCTGGTTGTATCATCTGTCCATCCCATAATATGCTCCATGATGGAATAGGAGAGAGAGCTGTTCGCCTCTCCCACTCCCAGTCCCTTGCCCCCTGAGTGGCTCTGTAACTTCTCACTGCACTTGCAGACAGACATTAAAGACAAGCGTCCAATGGTGCAATGCCTTCTTCTAAACAGAAGCAAGGACTACCTGAAATTATCATTCCTATGACATAGCACTCTAGGAAACAAAGCAGGGGCTCTTATTTTCTTTCTTTATCTCTTTCTTTCTTTCTTTCTTTCTTTCTTTCTTTCTTTCTTTCTTTTGTTTGTTTTTTGTTTGTTTGTTTGTTTGTTTGTTTTGTTTTGTTTTCCAAGATGGGGTCTCACTCTAGCTCAGGCTGACCTGGAATTCACTATGTAGTCTTGGGGTGGCCTCAAACTCACAGAGTTGCTCCTACCTCTGTCTCCCCAGTGCTGGGATTAAAGGTGTGCGCCACCACATCCAGCTAAGGCAGGGGCTTTGGTAACCTTGAATAAGTCACTGACATTCAGTTTCTCTGTTGCCTCATTTTTCACACAATGCCCTTGGCCTTGATGTGGCTGATGTTGATGTCCTTTCTGCAGAAATGTTGCATCACTTGCTGGCAAAATATGGACCTGATGCTGGAGATGTGGAGGAGGAGGAGGGGTACAGGGGTGGACTGTGAGCTTATTCTACAGGGAAGGCAATATAATTGAACCTGAGTGAATTAAGAATCGCTCTGTCCTCTGCATAGTATTGACCCCTTGGGTCCTCCTTTCCCAAGCCTTTCCACTACTCCTTTTTCTTTGTTGTCATTGTTGTTTTAAGGTAAGGTCTTCAGTCTAACCCAGGCTGACCTGGAATTCACTCAAGTCTGAGGCTGGCCTCAAACTCATGGCGATCCTCCTACCTCTGCCTCCCAGCTGCTAGGATTAAAGGTGTGTGCCACCACGCCCAGCAACTTCATTTCTTTTGCCTGAAATCTTTCCCTTCAGCCATGTAAAGATCCAATCCTAACATTTGGTCTTCCCTCTTCTAGTCTTTCTCCTTGGAGTGTCATAATCTTCCAAGTAAACCCCTGTCCCTTCCCAGTCTCTTCTTGCTCTTTTGAACACTAAGCATCTAGAATATTCATTCACCCATGCACAGCGCTGTCATTCTAGGGCATACCACATAGTGTCGCGTTTACTGCAGCTTCCTGGTACCGCATCACAAAGTAGGAGCTCAGAATTAACTATGGGTAGCCGGGTGTGGTGACACACACCTTTAATCCCAGCGCTTGGAGGCAGAGGTAGGAGGGTCACTGTGAGTTCGAGACTACATAGTGAATTCCAGCTCAGCCTGGACTAGAACAGGACCCTAACTCAAAAAAAAAAAAAGAAAGAAAAGAAAGAAATTAACTATTGATAGGCTAAAGAGATGGCTCAGTGGTTAAAGGTGCTTTCTTGGAAAGCATGATGGCTTGGGTTCGATTCCCCAGTATCCACGTAGAGCCAGGGTACTAAGTGGTGCATACATCTGCTGTTCGTTTGCGGTCTCAAGAGGCTCTGGTGCACCCATTCTCTCTCTCTCTCTCTCCTTTCTCTGTCTCTCTCAAATAAATAAAATACATATATAAAAGAAGAATTAACTATTGGCTAAATAGAGACTACCTTCTTTGTCATGCTTCCCGTGCCTAAAAACCCTCTGCCATCTTGGTTTCCCATCTGCAAGGCTCATGTGCTGTCTGCATTGCAAAGCTGCCCTCTGACCCCCTCCCAGTGCTGAGACTCTGAGGGTTTGCCTGGCATTATCTGTGTCCTGCACATAGATGATTTCAGTTATTTATATGTTTCTTGCCTCCTGACCTTCCTCAGCTAGATAATTAGTCCCTGATTACATGAACTTGACCTTTCTCATAACTTGCTACCAAGTACTTTTTTTTTTTTGCATTGACTTTGGAAAAAAAAAACTTATTTATTTGAGAGACAGAAAGAGGCAGATAGATAGAGAATGGGTACTCCAGGGCCTCCAGCCACTACAAATGAACTCCAGGCACATGCGGCACTTTGTTCATCTGGCTTTACATAGGTATTAGGGAATTGAACTCAGGCCGGCAGGTTTTGCAAGCAAATGCCTTTAACCATGGAGCCATCTCTCCAGCCCATGCTGTGTCATTTAAATCTCATTTTGTGCAGGCACACTGAAATGCTAGTTAATTGTTAATTGATTGCTAAGTGTCAGGGGCTAGGCTTCCTGCTCACACCTAGCAAGTATTAGGCCTCTTGCCTGCTGGGGTCACTGTTCCACATCACTGCCCTGTATCCCTCAGAAGTGTCCCTGTCACCTTCCCAATGCAAGCCAGCTGTGGCAAGGAGAGAATATGCACACTCAGTTGTCAACCTTCTTCTTGTTGCAGGAAGAGAAGTTAGACTAGCAGAGACTCTGGACAACCTCTTCAGCAGGTAAGCTGGTTGCTTTTCTATGCTTTTGAAGGAAAGTAGTATTTTTACTTTCCATTAAATTTTCTATCACTCAGTGATACCTTTTCGTTGTTTGTTTGTTTATTTGTTTTCGAGGGAAGGTCTCACTCTAGCTCAGGCTGACCTGGAATTCACTATGTAGTCTCAAGCTGGCCTCGAACTCACAGGGATCCTCTTACCTCTGCCTCCCAAGTGCTGGGATTAAAGACATGTGCCACCATGCCCAGCTAGTGGTACCTTTTTGTTTGTTGGTTTACTGTGTTTTTTTTTTGTTGTTTTTTTTTTTTTTTTTATGCTACAGTTTTTACTGACTCAAACACTAAAGCCAGTGGACAGAGCAATTCCCAAGGTCTGTGTCTTTCTGACTCATTCAGATTTCAGTATAATTCTATTTTTCTTTTGCCTTCTGTTGATGGGGAAGAGAATTGAAAGTGTGTATGATGGGCCAGGAATGGTGGTGAACCGCTTTAAAACCATGTACTTGGGAAGCAGGGGGCGGGGTGAGGATTACCATGAGTTCAAGGCCACCCTGAGACTACATAGTGAATTCCAGGTCAGCCTGAGCTACAGCAAGAACCGACCTTGAAAATAAATAATTTAATTAATTAATTAATTTAATAAATAAAAATGTGTATGGTGAGACAACACAATCACCTTCACACTGTGAGATTTCTAGTCAGTCTATTTCCCAAGGAAGTTGGGGTGTTCTCCAGTAAAGTCCATACCCCTAGCATAGTGGCTAAACTGTCACAGCTTCAGTCCACCTAGTAGCTTGCTAAAAAAATGCAGTTTTCCAGGCCCTCCCTCAGAGCACGTAATTCTGAAGCTCCCAGGTGTTGCCAGACCTCAGGTGACTCCCATGTATCTGCAAGCTGAGGAAATGTGTTGGCCCTTACTATTTCCAGCTCTGATGCTGTGAGATTCAGTTGAGTTTCATGGCTTACTCAAGATCACCCAGTTTCTAACAGCCCACCTCAGAGCCCGCTGCTTGACTCCTTTGTACATTCTTTCTCTTCTTTTCCTAAATGCAAGTAAGACAAGCACATCCACTTCTTCACTGCATCTCACACAACACCTCACTTGTGCAATGAATGGGGAAGGGTTTTGCACGTCCAACACTGTGCACCAGCTGAGCATGACACAATTCTATTCACTTCCTACTCTATCTGCCCAGAGTTAGCATGACAAGTTAAGACATTCATGCCAGCGTGGTGGTGCACGCCTTTGATCCCAGCACTTGGGAGGCAGAGGTAGGAGGTTCGCTGTGAGTTTGGGGCCAGCCTGAGACTACATAGTGAATTCCAGGCCAGCCTGAGCTACAGTGAAACCCTACCTCAGGAAAAAAAAAAAAAAAAAGTTAAGCCTAGCCACACACACCGCCTCCCCTTCCACTGCTCCATGCAGATCTGGACCTCCAAATTTCTGGCCATCTAGTTTGAAGTCAGAAATGCCAAGATCCCCTTTTTGGGTTCTTAATTTGTTTCAATGGCTCACATTTAACATTCTCTGAGTTACAGTTACTGGTTTGTTTAAAAGGTTATGATCAAGGCTGGAGAAGATGACTTAGCAATTAGGGCACTGCCTGCAAATCCAGAAGACCCAGGTTCGATTCCCCATGACACACATAAAGCCAGATGCACAAGGGGACGCAGGTATCTGGAGTTCATTTGCAGCAGCTGGAGGCCCTGGCGTGCCCATTCATTCTCTCTCTCTCTCTCTCTCTCTCTGTCTGTCTCATAGAGAGATAAAAATAAAATTTAAAACTTTGAAAGGATATGATCAAGGATTGGATGAACAAAGAGATAGTGGACCCAAGAAGCAGGATTTCTGACCCATGGAGTTAGGCTCTGCTACCCCTCAACACACAGGGACACTCATGCCACCCTCCTAGCACATGGGAACATAGGAACATCTATATGCCCAGAAGCACAGCCAATCAGATTTTCCAGGGTGTTTGTAGATTTCTTCTCCAATTCTCCAATAATGTACATACTCTCACACACACACTCACATTCCCCAGAGGCCAGTGCATGGTTCTGAACTTTCCACTCCAGACTTTTTACTCGGTGCCTCTAGTGCTGGGACCCATCCTGAGGCTCTCTCAGGGAAGGGGGGGGGGTCTCTCTAAATCACCTCATTAACATGAACTCAGGTGGGATCAAAGGGGTTCATTATGAATCCTCAGAGATGCTTCTATGACTCAGGAAATCCCATGAGGTTGTAGGAGCTCTGTGCCAAGACCCAGAGTCAAAGATCAAATGTATTTTCTATTTGACCACAAGTCCTTGTATGATTTTATGTGTCCTTGGACGAGACCTTCTGGCGATACGTGCATGAAAGTTAAACTGATCTGTGCTAAAGCCAGGGGGACCACTGATGGGTCCAGGCAGATTCCCTTCCAAGGATTGGTGATGCTGAACTTGTTTGCATTATAAATCACAGTTAAGTGAGTAGGCTGACCAGCTGAGCTGAGTCCTTCCCCAGTCACTTTTAGTGTCCCCACTCCACCTTACCCCTACCCTTCTGTGACCTGCTCAGAGTGAGAGGTGAGGTAAGTGCACATTTTCAGAGCATGCTCCTTATGACAGGCACAGAGAGAGATGCATCCCTATAATCCCAGCAACTGAGGTTGGGGCAGGAAGGTCTTGGGTTTGAGGCCAGCCTGGACTATGTAGTGAGACCCTGTCTGAAAGATAAATAATAAAAAAAGAAAGAAATGTATGACAGAAGGTTCCTACATGCAAGATAAAGTCTGACATCTTCATTTCAGAGTTTTAAAATCGTCTTCTTGAGTAAACTCTGTATTTATTCGCCAAAGTCCACATGTCCTTCATTTATAAACTAAAGGCCATCCCGGAGGTCATGCCCTGGCTCCAGCTCCAACTAGGTTTACATCTCGGGGCTGCAAAGATCCTCTCAGTAAACAAACTTGGTTTGAATTACACTGTCTCTTGGTTCTTTATGAACAGGGTTCTCCCAAAGTTGAAGAATTTAGCATATACTTCAAGGCCACTGATGAATGCCGCGTGGTTGTAGATGAGACTGTGTTATGAGTCCAGCTCTGTATGCCATCTGGGCTACTTTCTCGTCGGAGCTATCTGTGACAATTTACATGACTTTCTCAACATAGACACTTGAGTCTGAGTAGTTGTGGGCTCCGTGCTATAGGTTGTGCCAACCACTGTTGGAAAGTGTTTGGGAATGTGCTACAATTTGTCAATTGTCCTTCACTGTAAAGCCTTTGATACTTGCATCTGCAGCGAACCTTGAACAATACAGCGTCACAAGTGTATAGCATTTACGTTGCCAAAGGTATTGTAAGTAATCTAGCAGTGATTCACCGTATGTGAAAGTAATGGTGGCACTAAAATATGACATGCCAGGGCCTCCAGCCACTGCAAACAACTGTGAGCCCCTTTGTGCATCTGGCTAACGTAGGTCCTGGGGAATCGAACCTGGGTCCTTTGGCTTTTGCAGGCAAGCGCCTTAACCACTAAGCTATCTCTCCAGCCCAATACCATACCATAAATGAGGGACTGAGACATCCAAGGGTTTGGTATCTAGGGGTCTTGAACTAGTCTCCCATTCATCAAAAGCACATTGATAAGACCAGTGGGAAATTTAGATCACCAGCTTTAAGAGTCTTAGACATTTCTCATAAGCTGTTAAGTGGGAGCCTCACTAAAGGAGCACAGTGACAACCAATTTCCAGCCAAGCATTGAGAGTAGGCAATGGGTAGTAGGGTCCAGCACCTGTACTAATAACAGTGCCTTCCACATGTTAGCCGACATAAAGAACACCTAAATTTGTTCATTAACCACCTCTCACACCCACTGGTCATGGTGATGGTTGCCTTAGATGACTGAAGATGGTATGAAGGTCCTGTGTTTCTTACGCTTCCTCCAGTGCAAGTTTTAGAATATCCGCTTAACAAAGGGCCTAGGAGTTTGGAAGGAGAACCTCCAAGGTGACCTGACCTGAAGTGGCATTGTGGACAAGCAAAAGAAAGAGAACTTGATGGAGATGATCAAGAGGCCAGAGTTCTTCCACAACCACCCTTGGATCCACCCCTTGTCACCTGTCCTCTGTAAAACATGTAGCAAGTGCCACATGGACATTACCTGACACCAGTTTGCACAAAGCCCCAGCCCGTCACTGCATACCCGCTCGTCACTTAGCCAGACCTCCTTTGGCCAGGATACCGTATGTATCGGACAAGGTCCAGCAGGAAACGGCAACCCCTCCTCTCAGATCGAGGAAGTGATATGTGGTCATTTGGTTATGCAGGTATTGGGAGAACTGAGGAACCAAATGAGGTGATGAGTGACACATGTCAAAGCAGGGAGATGTTTCCACCTGCCGTGGTTTGAGTGTTTGTCCCAGACTCATGTTGACCTTTAATCCTCAGTGCCACAGCGCTGGAAGTTAGAGCTGATGGGAGGTGCTTGGGTGTTAGGGAGGGTGGGTTAATGTTGATACCACAGGAGTGAGTTCTGTCTGCCTTCTTGCTCGTAGTCCCCCTCTTACGCACACTCGTCATGCCCCGTTTCCACTTTCTCTGAGGTGTGAAAGGTAAATTCTTCCATCACCTTATGATGTAGCAAAAAGACCCTCATCAGGGGGAGGGGACATGATGGAGAGTGGAGTTTCAAAGGGGAAAGTGGGGGGAGGGAGGGAAGTACCATGGGATATTGTCTACAATTAAGGAAGTTGTCCATAAAAAGAAAGAAAAAGAAAAGACCCTCATCAGATGCGGCCATTAGAGCTTGGACCTCAAGAATCCAACGTAGAATCATGAAAACAATCTGGTTTTCTTTGTAAATGACACACTCGGTGGGATTGTGTTTTAGCAACGAAACAGGGACTAAGATACCACCCTGTGGAGAGAGACAGAGGCAGATGCTAGAGCAGGAACCACATCCTGAGACGCTCCATGGAGGTGCTGGAGGTATTCAGAGCTGTAGAGGACGCGGAGTCCTGCCAGGATGGATGGGATATTGCCCAGAGCAGAGAGAGCACCTTCCCTCTCCTGGCTCTAGCACTTCCACTCGTAGGATACCCCCCCACCCCCGCCGCCAGAAACAGGAGCAAGGGAGCTACAGCAATATGGCATCCAGAGAAAAGCTGGGCAGAGGGAGGAAGGAAATGGGATTAGAGAGCAAAGGCATGCCTACCTTGTCTCAGGCTCACTCTAGCCCTTCTCCCGTTAATAAGTTTATTGATGTTCTGCACATGAATTCCCTACTTTCTGCACTGGGTGACTTCCAACTTTTCCCTATTATGCCCCCATAGACAAGGATAGTAGGCTACACACACATTGGAAAATGTTACAAAGTGGCTAGACATGTAACATACTCCTGTAATCTTAACTCTTGGAAGAGGCAGGAGGAACCCAAGTTCAAGGCCAGCCTGGACTCCATAATGAGACTGTCAAAGGAAAAAAAAGTGGGAGGAGGTAGATTAAAAGAAAATGTTACAAAGCAAATTCTGAAAAATGGACAAAACTTTTAGAGCATTAAGATAATTGTAAGGCCTGGAGAGATGGCTTAGCAGTTAAGCGCTTGCCTGTGAAGCCTAAGGACCCTGGTTCGAGATTCGATTCCCCAGGACCCACGCAAGCCAGATGCACAAGGTGGCACATGCATCTGGAGTTTGTTTGCAGTGGCTGGAGGCCCTGGTGTGCCCATTTTCTCTCTCTCTCTCTCTTTGTCTCTCTGCCTCTTTCTCTGTCTGTCTCTCTCAAATAAATAAAAATAAAATAAACAAAAAAAAATTGAAAGACAATTGTAAACTGCCCCACTTGGGGCAGATTGGGAACAGTGAAGGCAGGCATTAGTTTCTGACCAAAATGATATTCTAACCAGATGATCAGGTTGAGCAGCTCAGTTTGGGCCGTGTCATTTGTCACCAGAAGGATCCAGCACTATGTAGAGACATCCCTGTTTCCCAAGAACTCACAAAGGCTGGCCATTCTTAGTATATTACCTTCCCCCTTTAAATATGGTTCCCTTGTGACAGCAAAGGGGGGGACCTGAGCTGCCTTTGTTCTCAAAGCAATGAGGCAGCAGTTCTCAAGCTGTGAGCCTCAGAGGGTGCATCTCTGGGAGCTTGTCACATATGCAGGTGTGAGAGCCCACTCAGCCACCAAGATCTTGTCTCCCGAGACTGTTCTGTACACACGTACATAAGTACATGCACACACACACACACACACACCATTATTCGTGGAGGAATTGTACCTCATCTGCTGCAGGCAAAGCCTGATCCCAAAAATTCACAGTCCAGAGAACAGGGGGTAGTTTCTCCCTGAAACATTCCCCTCAAGGACATAAATTCGAGTTTCTAAAACCTTTCCTGTACAGTCCCTTTCCTTGCAATTAGATTAAAAGGACCGCTATATACTGCCACCTGGTGGAAAGAAGATGGAACCACATGTTGAAAGGTCTGTCTGGGAAAGTTAAGACGTTATCTTCAGCAAAATCTATTGGGTACAAGCTACTGCTTGTGTTGTAATGGGGGAAAAAAATAACCACAGCCTATCAGGATAGGCTCAGGAAGTAATCACCCGAGGGACAATAACCACAGCATTAGTGATGGCTGCGTTATCTCGCTGCCCAACTTTCATAACGTTGGGCAAGTTACATAACCTCCCTGTGTCCAGTTGTCTATGAATTACTGGTTCCCGCTTAAAGGGATGGTTGTAAAGTTGAAGTGAATTAAAACAAAGTTCTTGAAGCAGCCCTGGGTGCAGAGTAAATACTCGCATGTGAACTTCAGTACTTATTTGTAAGTGCTGAGAGTAAGCCGGGCAAGCTAGTAAATTCTTTGCAGACTTTCCCTTCGTTGACTTTTCATAACTAGGCAGGAGCTCTTGTCGTTCCAGGTCGCAGATTAGACAACTGAAATTCAAGGGCAAGAAAGTTGCTACAAGTGGCAAGGTTCATAAGTGGGGCCGGTGTAATTACAACTTGTCTGAGACCTCCAATCCCTCACTCACCATTGCATTAAACTCCACTGTGATCTGGTGAATCTTCTCAGTAGTGGTATAAATTCCTTCCTGTTCCATCCTAAACACACACACAACGTATGCTTCCCCAGGGAGTGTCCACAATGCGGCCTATCTCTGGAACCCAGCACAGTACCTGGTACAAATCGGTGGCTCAGTAAATAAATGTCAAATCATTAAAGATGCTGCATAATGATTGTTTGTCGATCATCCACCAAATATCTGTGTTAGGGCTATTTGCTACATCAGAAAAGGAGGAAGCTGGGCATGGGAGTGCACGCCTTTAATCCCAGCACTCGGGAGGCAGAGGTAGGAGGATCACCATGAGTTTGAAGCCACCCTGAGACTATGTACTGAATTCCAGGTCAGCCTGGGCTAGAGTGAAACCCTAACCTCAAAAAATCAGAAAAGAAAGAAAAGAAAAGAAGAGGAAAGGAAAGAAAGGGAGGGAAAGGTGCCATATCTTGAATAGAATGAAATGAAATATTTTCAGAGCCATCAAGAGGGTGGCTGGAGTGACGGCTCAGCAGTTAAGGCACTTGCCTGCAAAGCCTAATAACCCAGGTTCCATTCCCCAGTACCCATGTAAAGCCAGCTGCACAAAGTGGCACATGCATCTGGAGTTTGTTTTCAGAGGCTTAAAGCCCTGGTGTGCCCATTCTCTTTCTTCTCTCCATCTCTCTCTCTCTCTGCTTGCAAGTAAATAAATAAATAATTTTTTAGAATGATTCTAAGCTGGGCGTGGTGGCACACACCTTTAATCCCAACACTCAGAGGCATAGGTAAGAGGAGTGCTGTGAGTTTGAGACCAATTTGAGACTACAGAGTTCCAGGTCAGGCTGGGCTAGAGTGAGACCCTACCTCAAAACGCAATCAATCAAACAAAAAGGTCTGAGTCAAGTAATAGGGATAAAACGTGACAATCTCTTTGTAATCATTGTTCATTTTTAATCTCCGCTGTGCTAAAGCCTGTTTAATCCCTTTGGGGGAGTTTGGTGGTGAAGTTCTGTTGTCAACTTGTTCAGATTAGGAATCTGCAGAAGTTCCTCTTGGGCGGGTCCCTGAGGTTAACCCAGGAAGGAGTAACTAAAGGAGGAAGTGCTTCCTCCAGAGCGGGTGGTGGGCTCTATGTAAGGAAGCACTAAGAGGACACAGCCCCTTTTCTCGGCCTGGCTGCCTGTGCTTCTCACTGGTGAGTACCTGGATGCTCGCCCTCCTCCTCACCTAGTCACTCATGCATCTCCCCCATTCCATTGGGCTGTCCTTCACCAGCCCCTGGAATCAAGTTTCATCTCCCTCCAGCATGGACTGAAGAGCAGCGGCTCTCCAGGAATCTTCCAGAACTTCAGGACCAGATTGAGATGGCTGAGAACACCAGCCACGTGTGTTAGAATGTGGGATTGACTAGAGCAATGGGAGGAATGCAAGAGAGAGAGAGAGAGCAAGCATGCCAGCACAGATAGGTCTGTAGTGGAGGAACAGTAGCTTTCGGGGATGAAGCTGCCGCTGCTGTGTTTGAATGTGGTAGATTAGAGACTTTTTTTTTTTTTTTTAAAGGAAGGCCTTTGATTGGCCATCTCCTGTAATGGATGTCTCATCATTTTAAAATATTTATTTATTTGTATTTATTTATTTGAGCAAGGGAAAGAGCCAGAGAGGAAGAGAGAGAGAATGGGCACACCAGGGCTTCCAGCCACTGCAAACAAACTGCAGACTACCTTGTGCATCTGGCTTACGTGGGTCCTGGGGAATCGAATCGAGGTTCTTTGGCTTTGCAGGCAAGTGCCTTAACTGCTAAGCCATCTCTCCAGCCCCAAAACTAGAGACTTTTAAAGGGCCAGGGGATGAGGGGGTGGGGGTATTTGGGAGAGAAGAATGGAGAGGGAAGATAAGACCTTTGCTGTCCAGGTGGCTCTTGAGGCCGGATCTTTGAGTTATGAGCTTGCTTAGCAACAGAAGTCCCTTATCATGCTGTGGTCCAGGAAGGTTCTACGGTCCCCCGAGGTCAGTGGTCCGAGGCCAGCGGCTCATTAACCCTTCAACGTAGACTGAGCGGCTGTGGGGTTCTCTGACTGCCAAGCTACAGACTGCTATTGTTGGGCTGCTGTAAACTAATTCAATAAACACCCCTTTAATACTAATTTATCCATGGGTTCTGTTCCTCTAGAGAACCTAATACAGAAAAGAAAATTCCCACCTTAAGACCCACATACATGATCTGAAGGTTTCTAAGGGTGCCCTGGGGGAGAGTCTTCTCTCTAGCCAGAATACAGCTCGATAGCAGAAAACCAAACCTAAGCAATGCAAGCTCAAGTCCCAGCTATCAGAAGTTCAAGTGAGGGCACTGATTGGGAAAGAGTGGGATCCTGTAGCTCGGGATGGGGATGTGCAGGAAAACCCTAAGCAATCTTGGGACACTGACCTTTTTTGTCTGAGGATGTAGCCTCTCCAGGGGCTTAGCAGTGGTTACATCCCCACCCCCTGAAGTATTGCCCTCTGCCTGAGGGAATTCATCCTGCGTTTTCAGAGGAACAGGCAATGACCTTTCCTGAAGGAGATGCCAAAGACGACCATGCAGATGCCCTCAGTGCCCATCCATGTTCACTTCTATACCTATAACCAGACCTAGGCTAAGCAGGCCCCTAAGGTGAGATTGAAAGTGTGACCCATAAGGAGGTGGGGTCATCCCCTAAATAACTTCAAGAGTTTTCTAACTCATATAATTAATGTGTGGGACTCGATCTTTCTTGTTTTTCTTTTTGGGTTTTTTTTTTTTTCTTCAACGTAGGGTCTCACTCTAGCCCAGGCAGACCTGGAATTCACTATGGAGTCTCAGAGTGGCCTTGAACTCACAGTGATCCTCCTACATCCTCCTCCCAAGTACTGGGATCAAAGATGTGCACCACCACACCCGGCTGTGAGAATAGATCTTAAAGGAGTGGGCTGAAGGAGGAAGGAATATAAAACTAGATCATGCTGAATTTATTGAAATAGGCCCATTGAGCAGAGATTCTAGATTTAATACTGTAGCTCGTGCAGTTGAAAAAGGTGCCAAGAGTTTATTTGGTTAGGTGGCTGAAGTATGGATCCAAAGATGGCCCACTGTGAATGAGCTCAACCTGCCAATGTTCCTCGGCTTAATGTTGATGACTCGGGGAACTTGAAGTGCTGGAGTAGATTTGCCATGTAAACTCATCTTATCCTCCACAATGAGAGGTGTGCCCTTTGCTAAGAGTATAAGAAACAGGTTTGTGAGGGGAGCCCCAGGATACTTGAAGTGCCCAGTCACTGCTCTTCTGTGTGATGTAGACCTCACAATTGGGGGCTACAGTTGCTGCATTAGATGACTAAGATGCAATGGGTCTACCTGGATCCTGGAGTAACAGGGGCCGGGCAGCATGGCCAAAGATGGGGTGAGTACATTTACTGTAGTGGATGGCAGAGGCAAAGCAACGCTCATCATGGTGAGAGAGACGCGTGTAGACCTTTGGGGCTGGCTGATCAATCATGGTGTTCAAGCCAGAAGTGAAATAGACTAAAGAAGCCTGCTAAGTTTCTGCTTGATCTGCATAAGCAGGAAAGTTCCAGAGCAAAGGAACGAAAGGCTGCCCTGAATCACAGAAAGAGAGAATCGCACGTTCTCTTAACCAATTTCCAGACTTGAGTCAGTTTACAGATCCAGAACCCATTGAATAAAGGGATGGCTGGGTCCCCTTGAAGAAGTTCACTCCTACAACCCCCAAAAGTTTTAATATAAAGCATACTCCTGTCCTTCCTCAAAAGGACCTACAGCCATTTGCCAGGGAAACTTACATTGGGGGAAAAGGAAAGAATCAGAACTTCCAGGGCATGTTGGACATTGGTGCTAAATTGGCATTGATTCCAGGAGACCCCAAACATCATCGTGACCCTCCAGTTGAAGTGGGTGCTTATGGAGGCCAGGTGATCTATGAAGTCCTGCCAGATGTCTCATTGGCAGTGGGTCCCTGAACTCAACCTGTGGGATAAATATACTTAGGAGATGGAAGAATCTCCACATTGGTCACCTGACATGTAGAGGAGTGAGGGCTGTTATGCTTGGAAAGGCCAATGGAAGCCACTAGAGCTGCTGCTACCAGAGAAAATAGTAAGCCAAAAACAATGTTGCATCCCTGGAGGAATTACAGAGATTAATGCCACTATAAAGGATTGAAGGATGCAAGGGTGCTTCTCGCCACATCTCCCTTTTACTCTCCTATTTGGCCTGTTCAGAAGAAAGATGGATCCAGGAGAATGACAGTGGATTATCAGAAATTTAATCAAATGTTGACTCCAATTGCAGCTATTGTACCAGATGTGCTCTCTTTACTTGAGCAGAGAAAGACAGCAGGAGACAGCAACCCACTTCAGCTGCAATTGTTTGAGAAACTACTACCATTGAGATTGGGCCAACTGTTGTGCATTAGGACAGCAAGAAAAATGCTTACTCTTTTGAAAGTAGGGAGACAGAATGCTAGTTTTCCTGGTCTTCAAAGCCGGCTTTATTCCCCACTGGATTAACAAATTTGGTAACCCACTTAATACTATGGAAGTATAAAAGATGCAGGAAAGAGGGTCTCATTGAATTTGCAGTGCGGGATTTTGGAAATTGCTGCTGAGCAATGTGAGGCAAGGTTGGTGGAGTGCCTGTCTGGAGACCTGATGGAGCCATGAGGATGAACTGTGAGATGCAGTGGAGACCCCAGGATTTTTGAGATGCCAGGACTATAGAATAGCTGCCAGCACAGGATGGAGTTTTCCCCAGCCTGTGCACAGCCTAGCTGGACGGGTGGAATTGGAACCCCAGAGACTTCATTTGTAGCAGACAGCTTCAGGTTCCCTGAGATGAACTTCCAGACCAGGCACAGTTATGGAGGAAGGGATATTATTTATTGAAGCTTACAGATCCAGGGGAAGTTCCATAATGGCAGGAGAAGCTGGCCTGCTCTCCACAGGGCCAAGCAGAGAGAGAAAAAGCCAACCAGGCACACAGCACACTGAGCAAAACTACAGCCAAAAGGTCACACAGCACACTTACAGGAACTCCTGCTAGGCACATTTGCATATCTTTACAATGGAATCTCAAACCCACCATTAACACCTTAAGACCAGCCCCCAGTGACATTGCCTCTAGCAAGGTGATTGCAGATGCAAACTATAACTAATAAAATACTGAATATATTTGGGGACATATATTCAAACTACCACATCATTGTAGTTCCCAAATTGACAGATCTGCAGGATTTAATGTTTGCCCTGTTTGGTTTAGATGTGGCAGTGTTTCAGTCTTTCCTGGCAAGAACATCTTTTGTAGTATGAATGTTTACTCTGTGCCATTATGTGTTTTGGGTTTCATGGGTACACAGAGACCTTGGACTATGGGGATGTTTAAACAGTGTTGGGATTTTTAAAAAAAAGCAGAGAGCCAGACGTGGTGGCGCACACCTTTAATCCCAGCACTCGGGAGGCAGAGGTAGGAGGATCACTGTGAGTTTGAGGCCACCCTGAGACTACATAGTGAATTCCAGGTCAGCCTGGACCAGAGTGAGACCCTACCTCAAAAAAACAAAAACAAAAAAAAAATGCAGGGACAGCTGGAGAGATAGCTTAGTGGTTCTGGCACTTGCTTGCGAAGGCTAAGGATCCAGGTTCAATTCCCCAGTACCTACATAAGCCAGATACACAGGGTGGCACATCTGGAGTTTGTTTACAGTGGCTAAGAGACCCCAGTGTGCCCATTCTCATATTCATTCTCTTGTGTGCATGTGCGCGCTCTCTCTCTCTCTTTTCCCCTTTCTCCCTCCATCCCTCCCATGAATAATTTTTTTTTAATTTTATTTATTTATTAGAGAGCAACAGACAGACAGAGAATGAGAATGGGCGCACCAGGGCCTCCAGCCACTGCAAACAAATTCCAGATGCATGTGTCCCCTTGTGCATCTGGCTTACGTGGGTCCTGGTGAATCAAGCCTTGAACCGGGGTCCTTAGGTTTCACAGGCAAGCGCTAAACCATGTCTCCAGCCCATCATGAATAATTTTTTAAAAAACTTAAATTTAAAAAAAATCCAGGGACTGTTTGAACATTAGACTGAATGCATTGCATTTTACACAATGAATGGTCATGAGTTTATGGGTCCCAGGACAGAACATGGTGGTTTGAATCAGATGACCCCATACACTCAGGTGCTCTGAATACTTGCTCCTCAGTTGGGGGCAATTTGGGAGGGGGAGCCTTGCTGGAGGAGGTGTGTTGTTGGGGAAAGACTTGGAGTTGTAGCCAGCTCCCCCTTGCTAGAGCTCAGCTCACTCTCTTGCTGCCATTGTCCACCTGCTGTGGCAGAGGTCATGTCCAGCCACTGCTCCTGCCATGCTTCTCCTGCCATCATGAAGCTTCCCTTTGAGACTTTTTCCTCCCAACAGCTGCTGTCGGTCGTGTGCTTTATCCCGGCAATGAGAAAATAACTGCAACCTGGAAAAGACCTATCGCTGCATGTCTGTGCACAAATATCCCATCAAACTCAGTGCTAGACAATGCTAACACATAGAAAGCACATCAACTACGGGAAAGGCATAAAATGGGCTATTTAAAAGTGCAGAGGGTAGAAGTTGCTGTATAATCTTTCCAGTTCTCAAAAATCACCCACATTTTGGAGAAAAGTAAACCCAGTGGAGGGAAAAAAAAATCATTGTGAGTTGTCCAAGCCTGCCCAGAAAGGAAGAAATGGTTCTGGTGAGGAGCTAGACGGGCTCATCTAGAGATTCATCCTTTCTCACCTGTGCACTCAGTGCAGTCTCTGAGGTTGGGCCAATTGGACAGAAAGAGTAAGACCTGCGGGTTATCTTCACTCGTTCCTCTTGAAACAGGAGCCAGGTGCCCACTAGTGGCTCCCTAAATATTTGTCCATTTTGCCAACTAGCTGGCTTCTGGGAAATCCCAGGTTATGGTTTTCTAAACATTAACAAGTTTCAAAACATAGTTAAAATTGACGTCTTTTATTTTATTACAGCCCTTTTGCAGATTTTCCAATAGCCTCTATAAAAAAAAGAAGAAAGAAACTATTCCCAGCAACTGCTCTAAAGTCTCATTTCACATAACTCTTGAAGTGTCCTTGGCACTATGCCATGGAGGAGGAGGTTGGCTGCTTGCCAGGCTGGAAGAAGGGAACCCAGGTGTTCTACCTCTCTCAACTCATGCCCTTAGCTTACAGTGTGGGACCACGGGGTGTTGGGTGTGTAGGATTGGAGCCTGGAGAAGAAGAGACCCTTAATTGGAATGACTTTATAAAATCTAGAATCCCGTGGTGGTACACTCTTGTAATACTAGAACTCAGGAGGCTAAGGCAGGAGGATAGTGAGTTCTAAAGAAAAGTCTAAAGCCCATTCCCCATAATTTTCCACCTATCTTCCCTGCAAGAACAGAATGCTCTGTGAGTGTACATGCATTAGGAAAGGCAATGGGCTGACACCTTAGCAGGGGATGGACCTTCTAAAGGCACCAGCAGCCTGAGGACAGGAGCCTCAGCTCTGGTTTGCCTCTAAAATTCTAGCGCCTTGGACTGGATGCTGGGCAAGGATCCTCAGTGTCAACATGCCACCTGTGTCACTTCAGAAAGGCCAGGAGGCCTTGCACAGTCTTACCAAGACTCGTTGCCATGGCCCTCTCTTGTTCTTTTTTTGGGGGGGAGGAGGTTTCCAGGTAGGGCCTCACTTTAGCCCAGGGTGACCTGGAATTCACTGTGTAGTCTCAGGGTGGCCTTGAACTCACAGCGATCCTCCTACCTCTGCCTCCCAACTGCTGGGATTAAAGGCGTGCGCCACCACGCACGGTTCTATGCACTTTTTAATCAGTAGCTTCCTGGTAGTGCTGGGACCTCGACTAGGGACAAGCTGGGTAAGAACCGACAGACTAGAGTTTCCTGTTCCCTTTGCACTTTGTATGTAGACATTATCTCAGACCAAACAAAAGCTGTAGGAAAATTTCAAGGAATCTCCAAATATCCTCTACCCAGAATTCCTCTGTAAACACTTTTCATTCTGTTGCATTCTCTTTTCTGTATACACACACACACACAACACCTTTTATCTGAATCATTTTAATGAGTTATAGATATGTTCCTTTCCCACAAAAATTTTACCAGGTATTTCCTGAAAGCCAAGGCCTTTTCTTATATAACCCCAAGGCAGTGATTGCAAGCAGGAACTTGGGCTGGAGAGATGGCTTAGCAGTTAAGGTGCTTGCCTGGGAAGCCTTAGGACTCATGTTTGACTCTCCAGGTCCCACATAAATCATGCACACAAGCAGGCACACACATATGGAGTTTGATTACAAGTGGCTGGAGGACCTGATGCACCAGTTCTCTCTCTCTCCCTCCCCCTCCCCCTCTCTCTCTCTCTCCCTCTCCCTCTGTCTCTCTATCTCACTCTTGCAAAAAAAAAAGGCAGTATGTTGGGCTTGCCTCAAAAAACAAGCAGGAACTTAACACTGTGTTACACTATTACCTGATCTGCACACATGATTCACATTTCTTTTTTTAATATTTTATTTGAGAGAGAGAGAGAGAAGCACATAGAGAATGGGCACACCAGGGTCTCTAGCCAGTACAAATGAACTCCAGATGCATGTGTCACCTTTTGTATCTGACTTGTATGGGTAGTGGGAAATTGAACCTGGGTCCTTAAGCTTTGTGGGCACACACCTTAACCACTAGGCTATCTCTCCAGCACTTTGATCCACATTTCTTTTTTATTTTTAATGTTTTTTATGTTTTGCTGGGTGTAGTGGCACACACCTTTATGAGAGAGAAAGTAAGGAAAGAGAGAGAGAGATAATTGGCATGCCAGGGCCTCCAGGTGCTTAACCAGTAAGCCATCTCTCCAGCCCTTGATTCACATTTCTTAACACTGATTGGGCACACTATTGCCTGATCTGCACACTTGATTCATATTTCTTTTTTTATTTTTTAAAATATTTTTATTTTAGAGAGAGAATTGGTGGCCAGAGCCTCAGCCACCACAATCGAACTCCAGACACTTGCGCCACCTAGTGGGCATGTGCAACCTTGCATGTGCCTCACCTTTGTGCATCTGGCTCACATGGGATCTGGAGAGTCGAACATGGGTCCTTGGGCTTCACAGGCTTAGCCTTAACTGCTAAGCCATCTCTCCAGCCCTTGATTCACATTTCTTTACACTGACTATTGCCTGATCTGCTCACTTGATTCACATTTCTTCCAGCTACTCAGTATGACCTTTCAGCAAGGAGATCGAATGATGTGTGCAGCTGCCGTGTCTCTTGGGTCTCTTGCGATCTGGAAACATGCCTCCATCTGCTTGTTTGTTTTTATAACATTTCATGTTAAAGAGCACAGACCTGCTGCTTTATGGAGTGTCCTTCGTATGTCAGTGCTGGGTCTAGAATCCAGAAGTGATGCTGGTCTTTGGTGTATCCACAGGAGCCACATATTGAACACTGTCCTCACCATGGTGGTGTTCCCTTTGGGGACGTGGTTAAGGTGCTAGTTTCTCTGCCATAGACACTATTGCACCCTTATGCATACAGCAGAAAGATCCTTTGAGACTAAATACCCCAGTGTCAGTATTCACCTACTAGGCTTCCCACCCACTGGGGGTTCTTGCTTGAATCTATTATGTATATGATGTGTGACAAGTGACAGATTCTCTTAGTTCCCCTTCTCACTGGTTGTTAGCTGCTTCCTACGTGTATGGCAGGAGCCCTTCTCCCTTTCTTCAGCTCACTGTGGTCTTATGAATTCTTGTTTTACTTAGCAGGCTTTAGTCCTTGATGGTCAGTTTTCTTTTCTGCGCATGTATGTGTGAAGGGTATTCGTGCACATATATGTATGTTCACATGTACATGGGTACGTGTGTGCGAGTAGATGGGCACATGTATATGCATGTGAAGGATAGAGGTTGACGTTGGGTGTTTTCTTCATTTGCTCTCCTCTTTAATTTCCTGAGGTGGCATCTCTCATTTGAGCCCAGGGATAGTCTAGCTGGCCAGCTTGCTCTGAGCATTTCCTGTCTCTGACTCACCCAACAAGTACGTGGGTGCTTGGAATCAGAACTCAGGTCCTCACACTTACATGGCAAGTACTTTATCCATTGGGCCATCTCCCCAGCCCCCGTGGCATTTATTTTGATAGCACAGTGGCTCCAGACTTGGCCAATAGAAACCCCTACAAGTTAGCTCTAAGCAGTCACTATTTAAAGCAGCTATTCTGGATGGGTTGAGCTTTTTCTCTTATCGTCTTTACTTTCCAGCAGATGCTGGCATCTCTGCCTGGTTAGAAAACTCCTAGCTTCCGTTCCCCAGAGCACCCAAACCCGCCCCCGCCCCGGGCACCACCTTCCTCCACCATCACCTATTACCAAACAGGATTTTCCTGCCCAAAATACTTCACCAGTAACTGATGGGGCATTAGCGTGGCCATCTTCAAACACAGAACTATTTAACCTCAACACAAAATACTGGACAGGGTCAAGCCCAGCCTGGGACTCTAGGAGCAGGTGGCGCCAGCAGTGAGCAGACTCAGCCATCCTAATGGTGTTTGCTTTTCCCCTGTGTAAACCAAACGCCGGTTGCAAAGGACTCGCCCTTTGCTTCCCTGTTGCTTTTTCCGTACTACTCCAAAGAGAAAGCTAGTCTGGATTCTGCTTAGCGATCATGATTACTAACAAGTGAGTTAGTTCGTAACTTTGTTAGTTACCTGCTGCCAAAAGAGAAGCTAGAAGAAGCCAAGCAGACAGCTACCA
>PVKW010033994.1:0-22813 GCA_004027895.1 Orientallactaga bullata | reverse complement strand
AGAAAAAGAGAGGGATAGATGGATGGAGAGAGAGAGAGTTGGTATGTCAGGGCCTTCAGTTCCTTCAATTGAACCTCAGATGCACTTTGTGCACATGTGAGACCTTGTGTGCTTGCATCACCTTATGCCTCTGGCTTGAGTGGGATCTGGAGAGTTGAACATGGGTCCTTAGGCTTTGCAGGCAAGTACCTTAACCACTGAGCAATCTCTCCAGCCCTAGTATTTAGTTTTTTTTTTTTTTTTTGTTTTTTTGAGGTAGTGTCTCAGTCTGGCCCATGCTGACCTGGAATTCACTATGTAGTGTCAGGGTGGCATTGAACTCATGGTGATCCTCCTCCCTCTGCCTCCCGAGTGCTGGGATTAAAGGTATGCGCCACCACGCCTGGCCCCAGTATTTAGTTTTTAACATCAGACACATGGGCAGTTACGTTCTTTCTCCCCTGGACCTCTGGGCCTGTGAAGCAGAACACCAGTGTGCCTGCCCTCCCTGAATGGGTAGAGAAGCTGTAGAGATGCAAAACTGTGTAGCTCGGGTCCTCAGGAGTACCTGTCCCTCAATAGATTCTAAGTGGCAAATGGCCCAAGATTTTGCAACTATTCTGAGCATTTGCAAGCTGGGTGTCATGTGAAGGAGGAAATCAGAGTATTGCTTGCATCTGAGAAGCAACAAAGCACTTGTTCCCCAGAAAGGCTGGATGTGGTCTGAGATTTCTGTATTTGTGGTGCCAGTACTTGCAGGTTGAACTGGGGAATAATAAGGGAACAATTTCAAGCCAATAAGGGGGAGGGGATGGTGCTCTAGCAAGATCAGCCTGAAAGTGCTTTTCATTTTTCCCAGACCTTCACCCCGGGAGGGATCTGGTGGAGGATGTGATGCAGGGGGGCAGTGCATGGAATTGCTGATAAGCAACAGGCTCAAAAACCATAATGAAGAGCACAGTCTTTGTCTCCATAGGATTCTGATCTGGTTCCAACTTCAGGTATGGGTTCCTTTACACGGAACAGATCCCTTAGCCAATCAGAAAGCTATTGCTTACCCACTGAGGCTGTGCGCCCCTATTGCACTGGTGTGTACATCCTGTCAGTGCGTTTGCTTCTGAGACATTTAGGCCTCTGGTTGCTCTCACGGTTGTTGGTCATTTCCCCCCAGTAGCTCATGTAGCACTTTCCAGCACTAGACAGGCTGTCTGGGGACTGGCTCTCTTCTAGATTCCAGCCAGGTCTCTCCATGCTCTGTGTTGGCAGCTATGTCCCCCAGTGTCAGGCTCTTTCTAGTCTTTGGCTAAAAGAGGGGTTACACACATCAAATTCTTCCTAAATTAATAATGCTTATCCCATTTAAACTATGCTGACTTCACTCTCCATTGGAGAATCTGTTTTTCTTTTTCAGAAGGTAGTGAGATCCGAGGAGGTAAACTGCCCCTCGCACTTCAGCCAGGCCACAGCTGAAACCACAGAGGAATTACGGAGACGAGCAAGAGTGCTGCTTCCATGCTGAACCTGACAATCAGCGCCAGGGTGAAGGAGACAGACCCTGAGGACACTCAACACCTACCAAAGCAGAGATCCAGAGGCTCCTAAGAGCTCATCACTGAAGTAGACTTAAAACTCACCCACAACGGCTCAGGGAATTTTGTAGAAGAGGGGGCAGAAAGATGGTAAGAGCCACAGGTTGAGACATCATGCCCAGAGGCATTCTCTTCCCCACAAAAATAACTGACTACTACACCCACATAAACCACAACCCCATGGGAAATATCTGCAACTGCACTGAGGAGAGTCACCGGTGGAATGGGGGCAGAGATGAGGAAAAAGAGGGTACCAACACGTGATGTATCCATACAAAATATATTGTTAATAATAATAATAAAGCTTTAAAATAAAATTAAAAAACCATAATGGAAACAGCATGAGGCTCTGGAGAAACCCAGGGTTCTCTGCATTTACCAAATGTCATGGACTCAGGGAAGTCACTGGGAGTGGTTCAAAGGAAGGCTTCGAAAAGAAGAAAACCAAAGGGGAAAAGGAAGGGGTCTGACTCATCTAGCAAAAGCCTAATCAAAGTGTGACCGGGAAAGGCTGTTAGTTAAACCACATTGATTTCTCAACATCGTGAGTCGTGTTCTGACGATGCACAGTTCACACATGTGTTACGTACAGCCAGTTCCATGTCACTGGGATGAATATCCAACAAGACACACTTTATGGGAGGAAGGGATTTATTTCAAAGCTTACAGATCCAGGGGAAGTTTCATCAGTAGAACAAGCTGGCTTCCTTTCACAGATCCAAGCAGAGAGAAACAACCAAATAGCAAATAGCAAAAGTAGCAGGCAGGGAGCCCTCTCCTGAGCACAAACCTGCTTTCTACACCTTTGGGCTGGAATTCAGACCTGTCCCCAGTGGCACCTCTTTCAGTCAGATGGCTGGAGATCCATGTTAAAAGTTTAATTGTTTTTTATAGTAGACTTGTAGATGTTTTATTTGAGTTTAATTTTTTTTTAATTTTTATTTTTATTGACAACTTCTTTAATTGTAGACAATATCCCATGTTATTTCCCTCCCTCCCCCCACTTTCCCCTTTGAAACTTCACTCTCCATCATATCCCCTCCCCCTCTCAATGAGTCTCTCTTTTTAGTTTGATGTCATGATCTTTTCCTCCTATTATGATGGTCTTGTATAGGTAGTGTCAGGCACTGTGAGGTCATGGATATCCAGGCCATTTTGTGTCTGGAGGAGCACGTTGTAAGGAGTCCTACTCTTCCTTTGGCTCTTACATTCTTTCCACCCCCTCTTTCGCAATGGACCCTGAGCCTTGGAAGGTAGGTTTGAGACGTTTCAGTGCTGAGCACTCCTCTGTCCCTTCTTCTCAGTACCATGGTGCCTTCTGAATCATCCCAAGGTTGCCACCGTCTGAATAAGTTTTTTGTTTTTGTCAAGGTAGGGTCTCACTCTGGTCCAGGTTGACCTGGAATTCAGTATGTAGTCTTAGGCTGGCCTCAAGATCATGGCGCTTCTTGTACCTCTGCCTCCTAAGTGCCGGGACTAAAGGCATATGCCACCATGCCAGGTACAGGTTTAACTTTTTGTTTATTTGAGAAAGAGAGAGAGAGAGAGAGGGAGGGAGAGAGAGAGGGGGGGGGAGAGAGAGAGAGAGAATGGGCAGCCCAGAGCCTCCAGCCACTGCAAAGGAATTCCAGATGCATGCGCCACCATAAGCATCTGCCTTTTGTGGGTTCTGGGGAATTGAAACTGGGTCCTTAGGCTTTGCAGGCTAGCACCTTAAACACTAAGCCATCTCTCTAGCCTTTGCTTCAGGCTTTATTTTATTAGTTTGATTGTTCTTTCTCTACATATATTAAAAAAATTTATTATTATTATTATTTTATTTATTTTTGAAGAGAGACAGAGAGAGAGACAGACAGAGAGGGAGAGGGAGACAGAGATGGGCGTGCCAGCAGTCTCTCAGCTGCTGTGAACGAAATCCAGATGCATGCGCCCCCTTGTGGCCAAGTGCGGCATTGCGCCCTTGCAGCACTTTGCATCTGGCTAAACGTGGGACCTGGAGATTGGAACCAGCGTTCTTAGGCTTAGGAGGCAGGCGCCTTAACCACTAAGCCATCTCTTCAGCCCTCTCTACACATATTTTATCATGTTATCTCTATTATTGCTATTATTATTATTTAGGCAAGATCTCACTTTAGCCCAGTCTGACCTTGAACTCACAGTGATCCTGCTCACCTTCCCAAGTGCTGGGATTGTAGGTATGGGCCACTATGCCCAGATATAGCTACTTTCTTTTTCTTTTAACTTTTTTCTTTTTCTTTTTGAGGTGGAGTCTCACTCTAGCTCAGGCTGACCTGGAATTCACTATGTAATCTTAGGGTGGCCTTGAACTCATGGCGATCCTCCTACCTCTGATTCCCAAGTGCTGGGATTAAAGGCATGTGCCACCACGCCTGGCTTTCTTTTAAAGTGTTTTATTTATTTATTTATTTATTTGCAAGGAGAGAGAGAGAGAGAGAGGGAAAGAGAGAGAGAATATGAATGGGTGTGCCAGGGCCTCTAGCCACTGAAATGAATTCCAGATGCATGCACCACTTTGTGCATCTGGTCATTTGGTTTTTATGTAGGTACTGGGGAATAGAACCCAGGTCATTGGGCATTGTAGGTCAGTGTCTTAACTGCTGAGCTATCATTCCAGCACTAATATTTATTTATTTTAAATGTTTTATTTATTTGAGAGAGAGATACAGAAATAGGCAGAGAGAGAGAGAGAGAGAGAGAGAGAGAGAGAGAGAGAATGGGCACACCAGGGCCTCCAGCCACTGCAAACAAACTCCAAATGTGTGCACCCACTTGTGCATCTGGGTTATGTGGGTCCTGGAGAATTGAGCCTTGAACTGGGGTCCTTAGGCTTCACAGGGAAGCGTTTAACCACTAAGCCATCTCTCTAGCCCCTATTTATTTTTTAAAATGTTCATTTATTCACTTATTTGAGAGAAACAAAGAGAGGGGGAGAGAGAGAGAGAGAGAGCAGAGAGAGAGAGACACAAAGTATGGGCATGCCAAGGTCTCCTACCACTGTAAATGAACTCCAGATGCATGCACCACTTTGTGCATCAGGCTTTATGTGGGTGCTAGGGAATCAAACACAGGTTATCAGGCTTTGCAACCAGAGATGAACTATCTCTCTAGCCCATATCTAATATTTCTAATACCTTCATCTCATATACTTTCCCTCTCATCCAATATTGACTATTTCTTTTTATTTTTATTTACTTGTTTATTTTTGGTTTTTCAAGATAGGGTCTCACTCTAGTCCAGGCTGACCTGGAATTCACTATGGACTCTCAGGGTAGCCTCAAACTCATGATGGTGATCCTCCTGCCTCTGCCTCCTGAATGAGTGCTGGGATTAAAGACATGCGCCACCACACCTGGCTCCATATCAACTATTTCTAATACCTTCATTCCATATGCTTTTCCTCTCATTCCTAATTTATTTCTACTTTTTTCCATTTCCTCACTACAACCTGTTTTATCTCTCTTTTCAAAAAATATTTTTATTTTTATTTATTTATTTTAAGAGAGAGAAAGAGGCAGAGAGAGATAGAAAGGGTGCTCCAAGGCCTCCAGCCACTGCAAACAAACTCCAGATGCATGTGTATGCTACCTTATGCATCTGGCTTATGATGGTCCTGGGGAATCAACCTGAGGTACTTGGATTTGCAGGCTAGTGCCTTAACCATCTCTCCAGCCCAACAATAAACTTTCTTTTTAAAAAATTTATTTATTTTACTTTTAAAAATATTTTTTATTAGATATGGACATATTTAGTATGTAAACAACACATGTTGGTAACATCCTTTCCCTCCTCCCTGCCCCTTTTCTGAAGAGGCCTTCCTCATTGGGGAAGCAGGTCAATGCCATGGGGATTGTGGGTCATGCATTATGGTGGGGGTGGGGGAGAAAGAGAGGCAATGACTCTGCAAAATGTCTCAACTTGTGGCTCTAACAATCTTTCCGCCCTCTCTTCCACAAAATTCCCTGAGCCATGCTGGGACTATTTTAAATCTACTTCAGTGATGGGCTCTTAGGAGCCTCTGGTTTGGTAAGTGTTGAGTGTCCTCAGTGTCTATCTCCTTCACCCTTGTGCTGATATCAGGTTCACTAAGAAAGCAGCTCTCTCACTAATTTCCCCAATTCCTCTGTGGTTTCAGCTGGGGCTGGGGTGGAGTGCGCTGGGTTGCTTACCTCCTCAGGTCCAGCTCCTGTGGGGGGAGAAGCAGATTCTCCAATGGAGAATGAAGTCAGCTGTAGTTATTTGACCTAAGGTCCGAGTCTTCAGTTCTGTTCCATTGGTCTATGTTTTTGTTTTTATTTCAGTACTATGCTGTTTTTGTCACTATGGCTTTGTAATATAGCTTTAGATCGCATATGGTGATATTGCCACAGTTATTTTTTTTCCCTCTGAGGATATGTTTGGATATCCCAGGCCTTTTATCCTTCCATATGATTTTTGAGATCATTTTTTCAATCTCTGTGAAAGAATGATGCTGGTATTTTTATTGGTATTCAATCTTTATATTGCTTTTGATAGAATGGCCATTTTCACAATAGTAATTCTACCTATCCAGGAGCATGGGAGGTCTTTCCATCTTCTCAAGTCCTCCTCTATTTATTTCTTGAGTGTTTTTATGTTTTCATTATATACATCTTTCACATCCTTGGTTAGTGTTATTCCAAGGTACTTATTTGTTTTTTGAAAAAATGGGACTATTGAAAAATGGGACAGCCTCATTGATTTCTTTCTCTGTATATTTGTGCTTTGCATATAGAAAAGCTACTGGTTTTTGTGCATTGATCTTGTATCCTACTTTGCTGAAGTAATTTATCACCTTTAGAAGTTTTGAGATGGAGATTTGCAGGTCACTTATATATAGGATCAAGTCATCTGCAAATAGGGCTAACTTGACTTCTTCCTTTTTGAATTCCAATTTGAATCCCTTTTATTTCTTTCTCCTGTCTTATTTCTTGGGCTAGTACTTCTAGTACTATGTTGAAGAGCAGTGGTGAGAGTGGGCACCCCTGTCTTGTTCCCAATCTCAGTGAGAACTCCTTGAGTTTTTCCCCATTAAGAATTGTTTGGGCTTTAGGAGCTTTATATATAGCCTTTATTGTGTTGAGATATAAACCCTCCATGCCTATTCGTTCCAGTGTTTTGATCATGAAGTGGTGTTGTATGTTGTCAAAGACCTTCTCTGCATCAATTGAGATGATCATGTGGTTTTTATGGGTAAGTTTATTTATGTGGTGTATTACATTGACCAATTTCCATATGTTAAGTCATCCCTGCATCCCTGGGATGAAGCCTACTTGATCAAGGTGGATAATGCTTTTGATGTGTTGTTGAATTCAGTTTTCAAGGATTTTATTCAGGATCTTCGCATCTAAGTTCATTGGGGATATAGGTCTATAATTTTCTTTCCTTGTTGCATTTCTGTCTGGTTTTGGTATCACGGTGATGATAGCTTCATAAAAGGAGTTAGGGAGGATTCCCTGGTCTCTGATTATGCAGAAGAGTATGAGAAAAATTGGTCTAAGTTCTTTAATGAAGGTTTGATAGAATTGAGCTGAGAAGCCATCCAGTCCTGGACCTTTCTTTTTGGCAAGGTTTTTGATTACTTTTTCAATCTACATGCATGTGATAGGTTTGTTTAGGAGATTAATCTGCTCTGAGTTTAGTTTTGATAGGTAGTATGTGTCTAGGAATTCATCCATTTTTTCCAGATTATTTAATTTTGTGGAGTAGAGGTTTTGGAAGTAAGTCTTTATGATTCTTCCAATTTCATTGATGTCTGTTGTGATTTCTCCTTTTTTCATTTCTTTTATAAAATTTTATTTTATTTTATTTTATTTATTTTTGGAGAGAGATACAGAGAGAGACAGACAGAGAGGGAGAGGGAGACAGATAGAGATGGGCACACCAGCAGTCTCTCAGCTGCTGTGAATGAAATCCAGATGCATGCGCCCCTTGTGGTCAAGTGTGGCATTGTGCCCTTGCGTTACTTTGCATCTGGCTAAACGTGGGATCTGGAGATTGGAACCAGGTTCTTAGGCTTAGCAGGAAGGCGCCTTAACCGCTAAGCCATCTCTTCAGCCCATCCTTTTTCATTTCTGACTTTGATAATTTGAGACTTTCTTTTTTTTTTTGCTTGATCAGTTTGGCCAGGGGTTTGTTAATCTTTATTATTTTTTCAAAGAACCAGTCTTTCATACCATTGAGGTTTAAAAATTGTTTTCTTAGTTTCCAATTCATTAATTTCTCCTCTAATTTTTTTGGCTTTATTTATTTTTATTTATTTATTTAAGAGAGGGAAAGAGGCAGAGTGTGTGAGATGAAAGAGAGAGATAGATATAGAGAGAGAATGGGCACTCCCGGGCTTCCAGCCACTACAAATGAACTCCAGATGCATGTGCCACCTTCTGCATCTGGCTTACATGGGTCCTGGGGAATTGAACTAAGGTCCTTTGGCTTTGCAGGCAAGTGCCTTAACCACTAAGCCATATCTCCAGCCCCTATGCTCTAGTCTTGATTATTTCTTTCCATCTGGAGCTCTTTGGGTTGGATTTTTCTTATTTTTCCAGTGCATTTAGGAAGACAGTCAGGTTGTTGACTTGGGGTCTCTCTGTCTTTGTAATGAAGGCATTTAGGGCTATGAACTTTCCCCTTATGACTGCCTTTATTGTGTCCCATAAGTTTTGGTAGATTGTGTTTTCGTTATCATTCAATTCTATGCATTTTACAATTTCTTTTTTTTTTTTATTTCTTCCATGACCCATTGTTTAAAAGTGTGTTGTTTACTCTTCAGGAGCTGGTGGAATTCTTGATGTGTCTCTTGTTGTTAATTTCTAGCTTTAAAGCATTGTGATCTGACATGAGCAGGAAGTTACTTCAATTTTCCTGACTTTATGAAGGCACGCTTTATGGCCTAATATATGGTCAATTTTGGAGAACATTCCATGCGCTGCTGAGAAGAATATATATTCTGTATAGTTAGGGTCTGGTGTATTCACTCCAGACTGCCCCCCCCCCCACACTGTCAACCTCACACTGTCTATGTAGGCAACCCAGAAGGGAGGATGGGTTAGGAGACTGGAAACAGGGGTCTGGCTTATTCATTCCAGACTGCCACGCCTGTCCACCTGCACACTCTATATCTTATTTATTAATATATTTAGCTTTCATAATCTTTAAACTCCCTGTTAGTGTAGAAAGGCTTTTGTTTTCTACCATCATCAGGGATATAGGGGAAGTGTTTAGTTCTGCTGTGCTGCACAGTACGCCTGACATGCACACATATAAATCTTCCTTCCTTCCTTAATCATCTCTTGAAACTCCCTCACAAACAGACCCAGAGGTGCATCTCCTGGGTGGTTCCAAATGCAGTCACATTGACAGCGAATATTAATCATTACAGGAAGGAGAAAGCCAAACTACCCTATCTACAGATGATGTGATCCTATACTCAAAAGTTCCTAAAGATGACACCACAAAACCCTTAGACCAGGTGCAGCAAAGTAGCAGAATACAAGATAAACTTACAGGAACCAGTAGTTTTTCTGTATCCCGATAATGACCATCCTGAGAAAGCAATCAGGAAAACAATGCCAGCCACAATTGTGTAAAAGTAAAACACCTAGGAACAAACCTAACCAAGAATGTGAAAGAGTGCTACAGTAAAAACGTTAAGACACAGAAGGAATTGAAGGAGACCCTGGAAGATGGAGAGAACTCCCATGATCATGGATGGGCAGGTTCAAAAGTGATCTATAGATTCAATGCTGTCCCTACCAAAATTCCAATTACATTCTTCACAGAACTAGGAAAAACAATCTTAAAGTTCATATGGGAGTACAAATGACCTCAGAAAGCCAAAGCCATCCCAAGCAGAGAGATCATTACTAGAGGCATCATAGTAATTAAAAAAAAAAAAAGTGGTGCTGGCATAAAAGCAGAGACCCAGACTGATGGAATAGAATAGAGGACATGGAAACCTTATGTTTGACAAAGATGCCAAAAACATACATTGGGGAGAAAAAAGACAGCCTCTTTAACAAATGGTGCTGAGGAAATTGGTTATCCACACGTAGAAGAATAAGACTTGTTCATTATCTCTCACTCTCTCCTCCCCCAAAAAATCAATTAAAATGAATCAAAGACCTTAGTGTAAAACCAGAACCTCTGAAGCGATAGAGGAAAGCACACAGAAAACATTTCAAAATGCAGGTATAGGCAAAGGCTTTCTGAAAAGGATTCCAACAGCTCAGGAGATAATAGCAGGAATTGTCCACAGGACTGCATGAACTTGAAAAGCTTTTGCACAGCAGACAGTGGTGTGAAGAGACAGCTTACAGAAGAATCAGAGAAAATCTTTGCCAGCTAGGCACCCGACAGGAAATTTATGTCTAAAATCTTAAGAGAACTCAAAAAATTAAATACAAAAGAATCCAATCAATAATCAGGCAATCAAAACCGACAGTTCTCAAAATTTGAAGTACAAATTACCAATAAAATATCTGAAAACATGTTCACCATCCTCGGCCACCAAAGAAATGTAAGTCATAATTGTGTTGCAGGATAGGGGAGATGTCTCAGTTTGTGAGGTGTTTGTCACTCAAGCACAAGTTTAGATCTCTGACACCCATGTGAAAATTAAGTGTAATGGCGCACCCCTGTAATCCTAGTACTGTGAAGAGGAGATGGGATCTCTGGAGCTTGCTGGCTAGCTAGTGTAGCTAAATTGTGGAGTTACATGTTCAGTGAGAGACCTTGTCTCAAAAACTAAGGTGGAGGGATGGAGAGGTGGCTTAGCGGTTAAGGAACTTGCCTGCAAAGCCAAAGGACCTTGGTTCGAGTCCCCAGGACCCATGTAAGTCAGATGCATCTGGAATTCATTTGCAGTGGCTGGAGGCCCTGGTGTGCCCATTCTCTCTCTCCCTCTCTCTCTCTCTCTGCCTCTTTCTCTCTCTCAAATAAATAAATAAATAAAATATAAAAAAAAAACTAAGCTGGAGAGCAATTGAGGCAGACACCTGACATTAAGCTCTGGTCTTCCCACGCACCCATGTGCAATGCACCTGCACATACATGTTCACTTATACACTTGCAAATACACACACACACACACATACACACACTTGAGATTCCATTCCACCCCAGTCAAAATGGCTATCACCATGAAAACAACTGTGAATCTGGCAAGCAGGGGCTGTGGGGAAAATACTTACACTGCGGATGGAAGTATAGATTAGTGCAGCCCCTGTGGAAATCGGTGTAGAGATTTCTTTAAAAGTAACTAAAAGCAGCACTTCCATAGCATGTGCTATACCTCTCCTGGGACTATGCTGAAAGTAATCTACAGAGGATGCTCCAGAGATACCTGCACATCCACGTTTACTGAAGCACTGCACACCATACAAGTGATGGAATCAGCCTAGATGCCCTTCAACAGATTAAAAAAATAGATACAAAAATATGGCATGGACACACGACTGAGTTTTAATCAGTTGTAAAGAAGAATGAAATCGGGCTGGAGAAATGGCTTAGTGGTTAAGGCATTTGCCTGCAAAGCCAAAGGACACAGGTTCAATTCCCCAGGACCCACATAAACCAGCTGCACAAGGGGCACATGTGTCTGGAGTTCATTTGCAGTGGCTAGAGGCCTTGGTGTGTCCATTCTCTCTCTGTCTGTCTCTCTTCTATTTCTCTCTGCTTGTAAATAAAGAAATAAAATTTATATTAAAAGAAAAAGAAGAATGAAATCATGCCATGTACAGGAACATGGGTGGATCTTAAAGCAACCTATGAGAGACTTGGGCAAAGATTACATATTTTCACTCATATGTGCAACCTAGATTGTGTGTGTGTGTGTGTGTGTGTGTGTGTGCATTTATGACATGAAAGTTGAATGGGGACTATTTGAGAAGGGAAGGGGACTAAGTCATGGAGGAAGGTGGATGTGACAAGAAAGGAAGGTGAATGTGGTTCCAATATATGACACATGTGAATAAAAATGTCATAATGCAACCCATAACTTTGTGCAATGGATATGGGCTAATCGATCTTTTTGGGGGTGTGTGTGTGAGTTGTGAATGTGTGTGCAGATACATGTGCTCCATATGCATGCATTTGGAAGCAAGGGGACATTTGGAACCCTCCTCTATTGCTCCTCCACCTTATTTTCCCGAGACAAAGCCCCTCACTGAAGCTGGGGGCTTGCTGCTTTTGGGTGAGATTGGCTGTAAAGGGAGCCCCTGGGAGTCTCCTGTCACTGCCCCCACTCAGCGCTGGGGTTTCAAGCATGAGCACAGGCTTTAGGAATGCTCACCACTCCATAAAGACGAACAGGACACGTCTTCTGCCTGTGTGGAGAAGCTAAGTACTTAAGTCCCATGCCGGAAAACCCCAATGGAGCAACTGGCTTCAGACCAGTCTCCAGCTCCCAATCACAGTTGAGTTTGTGGTGGGACCAGTGACGTTGCCTTGATGGGGAGCAGTCCTTGTTCAGTTATGAATGAAATACCATGTTTCTGGAAGGCCCCAGTTCTGATCTCAGGCGCTTGGAGATCGTGTTCTGCTCTCTCCGTGATTTCTCTCTTTTCATGGCAAGTGATTTTCTCACCCGCCTCATTACCCCAAGGTGCCCAGCAGATGCTAACTACACCGAGCATTTAATTAATTAATTAATTAATTAATTAATGTATTTATTTATTTGAGAGAAAGAGGGAGAGAGAGAGATGAGAGAGAGAGAGAATGGGTGCTCCAGGGCCTCTAGCCACTGCAAATAAACTCCAGATGCGTGCGCCCCCTTGGACTTCTGGCTTACGTGGGTCCTGGAGAGTCGAACCAGGATCCTTTGGTTTTGCAGGCAAACGCCTTAACCTTTAAGCCATTTCTCCAGCCCTACATGCCTGATGCATTTGTGCATCAGCTAAGGTCATACTACATCCGGGCTCTTGGACTTTCATGTGCTTTTGAATTTCCTCACAATAGGAAGACTGCTAACCAAAGACTCCCTCCCCCATCCCCACCCACTTCATTCTGTAAAGTCTGGCTTAAAAGCTAAGATACTTTTTTTTTTCCCCCTGTGAAGACTGCCTGATGCTCTTCCGTGCTGTCCTCACAAGATTCAGTGTGCCTCTGTAGAAACATTTCCACCTCTGGCTGACATTTCAAAGAACTCATGAAGAAAGATGCTGTTCTGGGGGGCAGATAGCCAGAAGTACACAGAGATTATTCTGCCTAATTAAGACGCTTTTGGTTTTAAGGTCAACCCACCTTTTCCATAACCTTAAAAAAATTCTTTTGCTTCTGGACCTGAGGTCAGGCCATTCACCTTAGGACATCTTTAAATTGAAGAATGCTTATAATCTCTTTTTTTAGGTTTATTAAAACTAAATATAGAGTAAAATATCATAGTCAGGTGGCACTAAAATAGAATGGCTGTTGCCTTCATATAATTGATTTAAAGGTCATATTTAAAATATTTTATGTATGCATTTGCACACAGAAGGAGACAGAGAGAAGAGAGACAGATGGAGAGAATGGGTGTTCCAGGGCCTCCAGATGCTGCAACGAACTTCAGCTGCATGTGTCACTTAGTGCATCTGGTTTTACATGGGTACTGGGGAATTGAACTCTAGTGTTTAAGCTTTGCAGGTAAGTACCCTAACTGGTGAGCCATCTCTCCAGCCCTAAAAGTCATATTTAAATCATGCATTAGGGCTGGAGAGGTTACTCAGCGTTTAAGGCACTTGCCTGCAAGGCCTGATGATCCAGGTTCTATTCCCTCAGTACCCACATAAAGCCAGATGCACAAATTGGCAAATGTAGTGGCTAGAAGCCCTGGCATGCCCATTCTCATTCTCCCTCTCTCTGCTTTTAAGGCAGTAAGTAAGTAAATAAATAAATCATGCATCAATACATAGGTTACATTTTTCATTGCTGTGAAAAAATATCTGACAAAAGAAGCTTCAGGAAGAATTGTTTGTTTTGGCTCACAGTTTGAAGGTGTTGTCCATCATGTCAAGAAAGGTAAGGCAGCAGGAGCTGGAGGCATCTGGTCACATGCACCTGCAATCAGGAAGGAAAGAGAGAGAATGAGAGAGAGAGAGAGAAAGAGAAAGAGAGAGAGAGAAAGAGAGAGAGAGAGAGAGAAAGAAATGCTGGTGCTCAGCTCACTTGCTCCTTTATCTTCAGTCTAAGACCTCACCCCATTAGTGGTGCTGCCCGCATTCTGGGTGGGCATTCCCTCTTCAGTTAAACCTTTCTGGAAACATAGATACACACAGAGGTATGTTTCCATGGTGATATTCAAACTCATCAAGTTGACATGAATCTTGACCCTCACACAAATACCTTGGTTGTGAGTTCTATGTGTTTCTTCTGAGAATTGAAGAATTGGCTTATAACTCCCATGTTCTCCTTAAGCTTTTTTTTGAAAGCTACATTATTATATATAGATGAGGGATGCACTGATATTTAAAGTTCAAAACACAGTTTAGAGGAATTAAGTGGTCCATAGGAATATACAGTTGACAATATTTACTGGTTTGCTTGGTAACCAAGAAAATTCAAGATTCTGTGGCAGCCTTACACCTCATAGTCTTATGGCATGCTAACTACTCTGTCACTTACACTTACTGAAGGCCAGTTGGAGTGGAGTTCAGGTGCTCTTGAGGTCTGAAAATGTCTCCTCCACAATCCATGTGGAAACTTAATCCCCATTGTGGTGGTGTTAAGAGGTTGAGCCTTCTGTGAAGCGCTTAAGTCATGAGGGTTTCACGGTCATGAGTGGAATTAGTAACTCATTGAAAGATCTAGAGATGAGACTGGGGAGAGAGAGCTCAGCGGGTGAGTGCTTGCTGCTGAAATGTGAGGACCTGAGAGGGCCTGATTTGCTCTGAGTTTGATCCCTAGAACCCACATGGACAGCTAGACATGCCCCACACTTCTGTAAGCCCTGTCCTGTTGGGAGAGGAAACTGGGCGGTCATTGGGTGGTCAAGCAGTCTGATTGCGACAATGGCAGCTCCAGGTTTAGAGAGAGACTCTGTTTCAGGGAAATCGGGATGAAGGATGTAGGACACCCGACATTCTTCTCCTTCCTCCACACACATGCATATGGTGTGTGTGCATCTGCACATACATGTTCATGCACTACACACACACCACACCACACACAGGCATATGGTGCATGTGCATCTGTACAGACATGTTTATGCAATACACACACACACACACACACACGCACCACACAACTACACGTACACATATATACACATGAACAAAAAGAGCTGGAGGGAACCACAGCCATCTCTATTTGACCCTTTGCCCTGACTGGCTGCTGTGAGAAACATGCCAACGGTGCAGCAGGCCCTTACCTGACACCAGACCTGCTGGTACTTCTTGGCTTCTAAAACTTGGAATATAAATTCATATCCTTAAAAAAATTTTTTTAGAGAGAGAAAGGGGGGGGGGTAGAGAGAATGGGCACATCAACGGCCTCTCAGCCACTGTGAATGAACTCCAGACGCATGTGCCCCCTTGTGGGCAAGTGCAGCATTGCATCCTTGTGTCACTTTTGCATCTGGCTAAACGTGGGACCTGGAGCATTGAACGGGCGTTCTTAGGCTTCGCAGGCAGGCACCTTAACTGCTAAGCCATCTCTCCAGCCCCACATTCTTTATAAATCACCCAGTCTCAAGTATTTTTTTGTTTGTTTGTGGAGCCTGGAGAGTCGAACCAGGATCCTTTGGCTTTGCAGGCAAATGCCTTAACTGCTGATCCATCTCTCCAGCCCAATAGAATTTTTTAAAAAAATATTTTATTTATTTATTTGAGAGAGAGAGATACAGAAATAGGCAGGTAGAGAGAGAGAGAATGGGTGCACCAGGGCCTCCAGCCACTGCAAATGAACTCCAGATGCATGCACCCCCTTGTGCATCTGGCTTACGTGGGTCCTGGAGAATCGAGCCTCGAACCTGGGTCCTTAGACTTCATAGGCAAGCGTTTAACCGCTAAGCCATCGCTCCAGCCCTAGAATTTTTTTTTTTTTTAAATAGATGAGGCCAACTTCCCACAAAGCAATTTTCATGGGTGCTACTCTTACTTTGGATGATAGACTGACTAGCCCTGTAGACCTCTTTCTTTTTCTTTCTTTCTACTTGTCAGATGCATATGTGTGACTCTTCCTGTCTCAGAGATGGTCAGAGATGCGATGGAGGTCTCTGAAATTGCTTTGCAGCTCAAGCTAAAAGGAACTATGTATCAGAATTTTTTTTTTGGAGAGAGACAGAGAGAGAGGGAGAGGAAGACAGATAGAGATGGGCGCACCAGCAGCCTCTCAGCTGCTGCGAACGAAATCCAGATGCGTGCGCCCCCTTGTGGTCAAGTGCGGCATTGTGCCCTTGCATCACTTTGCATCTGGCTAAACGTGGGACCTGGAGATTGGAACCAGCGTTCTTAGGCTTAGGAGGCAGGCGACATAACCGCTAAGCCATCTCTCCAGCCTCAGAACATTTTTTGAAACATCAAAATAATGTGTTAATTTAGGGAAAGAGTGATTCACACACGACCTTGGTAGAATATTTGACATTTTAAATGCCCCACATAGCATTTATCTGGATTTTTAGCTGTGTTGGGAATGGTTGTATCCAGGAAAGATAAAAGACTTCCAGCTGGGATAACTATCCTGTGATTAGCGATGCGCTGTTAAAAAGGAAAACCAGAAATTATTGGAGGTAGTGATGTAAAAATCTCCACATTTCTAAAATGTGTATGTTGCTGACATGACAGGTTGAACCCTATGTTCAGTGCTACACACACACACACACACACACACACAATGCAAACACACCAGCTCCTCTTGCCAGAGTACTTGAGGAAGTCCGTGTTCTTTCTGCTGACTTCAGTAGAATTCATTGCAAACCATATCTTAATCTTGTCAGTTTCTGTCAACAGTACATGATGATTTTTTTTTAATCACAGTGGTATAAGATGATGGGTAAAAATAGTAAGAATTCTTTACTGAGAGTCTAAGCATCTGTTGTCTGCCATCTTTTTCCTTCCCCAAGGCAACTTCTCCTTCCCCAGTGCTTCCAGAACATTCAGTTTGGTTCTCAACATTTCCCATGTGGTACTGAAGTGATGAGTTGGCATGTACTGTCTCCACGCATCTGTGGTTGTTAACAGACTGGACAGTGCATCTCAACACAACTAACACGGGAGGTTTAGAAAACGCTGATGATGAACTCTGTGTGGATCTTGAGTGTCCGAGAAGCAGATGCCCAAACAGGACTGATCAGGCAAGAGACTGACTGGAGGACATTCCTCTGAAAGACAGAGGGGTGGCGGTGGTGGGGGGGGGGCGGGACAGGGCAGGCAGGAAAGGCTTTCAGAGCATGGTCAGGCCTGCCTGGGAGTGGAGGGGAGGGGAGGAGAAAGAGGGTTGGGCAGGGTGCTGTTGGTCTGCAGTACAGTGCACAGAATTCTCTGGAAAGCTACCAGAAACTCTGGAGTGAATATTCTGCCAGGGAATTCTTGTATCCATCAGTAAGGGGCCAGAAGTGGTGTTCCTCAGCCATCACCTGGGATGTGTGTGTGTGTGTGTGTGTGCGCGCGCGCGCGCTTGTGCAGGCGTGCATGTCATTGAAGGATTGGCTGCCTTGGTGTGTGTCTGTGGCAAGAGGGTTTTTCAGGATTGAGGCTTCCGTTGCTGGATTCGGGAATGTCTGGGTAGACCGGGATAAGTTGGCCATTCTACTTGACGTCATTCAATGCACAAGTTGGAATTCAAAGGAGCGGCAGCCGGAGATGTCAGACCACTGCCGTAATTCTCTCCCTTTTTCCTCTTTTAAATTTCTTTCCTTGTGTGTATTCCTTGTGTGTATTAATTGCACACAGGACTGTGTTCCATAATGACTTTTTCCACACAAGTATTTGTATCGAGTTATACTGTCTGTTTAACATATTCATCCCACTTCCTCCCTTCCCTTCCTTTAAGCTACCACTCTGAACTGGTTAGTTTGGGTTCCAATAAGTTCAAGAACTCCTCCTTTAGTTGCCAGCTAAGGGCATTACATTTATTTTGGTGAATAAAAAAAGTAGAAGGGCTGGAGAGATGGCTTAGCAGTTAAGGAGCCTGCCTGCTAAGCCTAAGAACCTGGTTCCAATCTCCAGTGGTTCCAATCTCCAGGTCCCACGTTTAGCCAGATGCAAAGTGACACAAGGGTGCAATGCCACACTTGACCACAAGGGGGCGCACACATCTGGATTTCTTTCACAGCAGCTGAGAGACTGCTGGCGCGCCCATCTCTATCTGTCTTCCCTTCCCTCTCTCTTTGTGTCTCTCTCTGTATCTCTCTCCAAAAATAAAAAATTTAAAAAAATTTAAAAAAATGTAGAAGAGATGAGTGCTTTTTTAAAAAAATATACTTTATTCATTTATTTGAGAGAGAGAGAGAAAGAGGAAAAGTACGAGAGAGAATGGAGAATAGGCATGCCAGGACCTTCAGCCACTGCAAACAAGCTCTAGATGCATGCGTCCCCTTGTGCATCTGGCTTACATGGGCTCTGGAGAATGGAACCGGGATCCTTAGGCTTATGCAGGCAAATGCCTTAACCACTAAGCCATCTCTCTAGCCTGAGATGAGTGCTGCTTTGTGAGGAGGAGAGAGAGAAACTAAAGGAGTGGCCGGGGCTGGTCTGTAGGATCTGGTGAGGTTTCTGGACTGAGTATAGTGTGTGGAGGCCTGATGCTGAGATAGAGAGCACGGCTGTAAGTGAGACTGGGCTGGAACCCTCCAGATTCACTTGCACCCAGTGACCTACTTCCTCCAGCTAGGTCACATCTGAATCTTCCACAAACTCTTAAAATGGCATCACCACCAGCATGTTCACACATTTGGTTATTTATTTGTTTGTTTATTTATGTGTATAGGTATGCAAGGGTCTCTTGCTGTTGCAAATGAAAGCCCTTCTGGTTTAAGATAGGTGGCTGAGGAATGGAACCCAGGCCAGCTGGTGTGATAAGCAAACAACTTTCTCTGCTGAGTCATCTCCCAGCCCTCAACTTGGACATTTTCTATCCGAACAATGCTAGCCTGTCTGCCCTGTTCTGGTGGAGCTTGCATTTGAACTTCAGGTTCTGAGAGGTACCCAAGGCATTGAAAATCAAGTCGAAAGGACAATGTTGAAAAAAAATTTCTCAGGGAGGAGATCCAGCTCCAAACTGATGGCATAGCAATTTCTTTAGTCTTTGGGTCTCACTCTGACCCAGGCTGGCCTCGAACTCACGGTGCTCCTCCTACCTCTGCCTCCCGAGTGCTGGGATTAAAGGCGTGCGCCACCATGCCTGGTACACAATTTCTTTAATCTTTATCTTTGAACCAGCTGGCTAAGGCTTGGGCACTGGGGGGCAGGTCTTATACAACAGAAATGTGTCAATTTGCTGTTCTGTAGGCTGGACATTCAAGGTCAAGGGGTCACAGAGGTGTTGGTTCTCTCTGAGGGCTGCGAGGGAAGGACCTCTTCCAGACTCCTCTCTGGCCTGAGCCGGCCCATCTTTTCCTCCAGTCCTCATATCATCCTCCTTCTGTATGCGTCTTATCTTGCCATTCAAATTTTTCTTTAAAAAATATTTATTTATTTGAGAGAGGGGAGAAGGAAAGAGTCACATAGACAGAGAGAGAGAATGGGCACACCATGGCCTCTAGCCACTACAAACGGACTCCAGACACACGTACCACCTTGTGCTTCTAGCTCACATGTGTACTGGGGAATTGAATCTGGATCCTCAGGCTTGCAGGCAAGTTCCTTAACCACTAAGCCATCTCTCCAGCCCCTCAACTTTCTATTTTTTTTTTTTTTTTGGTTTTTCGAGGTAGGGTCTCACTCTGGCCCAGGCTGACCTGGAATTAACTATGTAGTCTCAGGGTGGCCTTGAACTCACGGTGATCCTCCTACCTCTGCCTCCCGAGTGCTGGGATTAAAGGCGTGCCCCACCACGCCCGGCTTTCAACTTTCTATTTTTATGAGAATAGTTTTTCTTACTGGATTAAACCCTGCATTCATGACCTCATCTTAACCAACTGCATCTGAAATGACTCCATTGCCATCTAAGTTCACAATCATAGCAGCACTTCAATATATGGATTTAGGTTGTTGAGAAGAAAACTCAACTCAAAACAACCTCTTAAAAACTAGTTTCTGGGCTGGAGGGGTGGCTTAGCCGTTAAGGTATTTACCTACAAAGCCGAAGGATGCAGGTTCGATTCCCCAGGACCCACATTAGCCAGATGCACAAGGGGGCACATGCATCTGGAGTTTGTTTGCAGTGGCTGGAGGCCCTGGTGCACCCATTCTCCCCCCACCCTCTTTCTCTGTCAAATAAATAAAAAAAAAAGTTTCCGTCTTTCTTTTGGTGCCTATCAGAATGAACCAACAACCTGGTTATGGGGAAATAGTCCATATTACCGATACGAGGTACGGGGTTCCTGGACACCAGCTTTTTGTTTGGTCTATCTGGGATGATTTGTGGGCTTTGGGGGTTACTGGAGGACACTTGTGTTCTAAGAAGCTCCAAGTGGTTTAGTAAGTTTCCATGCGGCTGGGGAGATGGCTCAGTGGGTGAGAGCTCTTGCTGTGCAAGCATCAGGACCCAAGTTCAATCCTCAGCAACCCACCTAAAAAATCATGTGTGGCTGTCCATGTTTGTAAGGCCAGTTCCTTGTGGAGATCTCAGGGGCTTGCTGGTCAGCCAGTCTAACCAAGAAGTGGCGAGCTCCAGGTACAGTGAGACCCAGTCACAAGGAAATGAGGTGGAAGAGTGACAGAGCAGGACATTGGATGCCAGCCTGTGACCTGTGCATCTGTGTGCACGGGCATGTGCATCTTCACACACATTTGCACACACATGTATGCACCACACATGCACACACAAATAAGATTTTAAATATATAAATGCCATACAGATACAATGTTATGTGTTGTTAAAAAGGAGAACAGATGGAGCCAATGAAAGTCTTTTTTAACTTTTATTTTATTTATTTTAAAAATTTTATTTATTTGAGAGAGAGAGAGGAGAGAGAGAAATGGGTGCACCAGGGCCTCCAGCCACTGTAAACAAACTCCAGATGCATGCACCACCTTGTGCATTTGCCTTAAGTGGGTCCTGGGGAATCGAACCTGGGTCTTTTGGCTTTGCAGGCAAACGCCTTAACCACAAAGCCATCTCTCCAGTCCTTTGTTTTTAATTTTAATTTTTTGGGGAAAACCCAACAGACTAAAATTTTTTTATGTGAGCGAGTGAGAGCAAGAGAGAGAGAGAGAAGAGAGAGAGAGAGAGGGAGAGGCAGAGGCAGAGAATTTGCATGCCAGGGCCTCCAGCCACTGCAATAGAACTCCAGATGCGTGTGCCATCTCTTGCACACCTGTGACCTTACGTGCTTGCTTCCTTGTGTCTGGCTTACATGGGACCTGGAGAGTCAAACATAGGTCCTTAGGTTTCGCAGGCAAATGCCTTAATTGCTAAGCCATCTCTCCAGCCTGAAAGTCTATTCTTTCACAGGAAGATTTTTCTGAAAATGGGAAAAAAATTATTAAACTCTGCTCAGGCCTCATGAGTGGTACTTTAACCAGGGAAACTACAGTTCATGCGATGACTGACATGTCTTTTCTTTGTGATATGGATGTTGGCTTCGAACTTAAAGTATGGATTAAAATGAGTATTTCTGGGCCAGTAGATGAGTTGGACCCACCTGTTGGCCCTGGGGGAACTCCTATTCTTTGTGATGCTGTCTTCTGACACATATGCACATTGCTGCATGGCTACGGCTGACCCTGTTCTTGGTTCCTTTGTCTGAAGAGGTTTGAGATAATCGTTTCCATAATGGTCAATGTAGAGCTAAGGTCCTGGTCATGACGCCCTATGATTACAGCTAGGAAATGTGACTGGTGGCAGGAATTCCAGCTGGTCCCAGGGGAGAACAAACATTTGTGATACCATCAAAGGGAATCTAAGAATAGCAGAGTCTGATAGCAACATCTGGGAAGCACAGGAGGAATGTGACACAGCCACCCTGACACCCGGCTCCCTCTGTTTAGCAGACTCCTTAGCCAAGAGTCTCTTACTGTAATAATCATTGCTCTAGCCATAAATCACGTGGTAGCCTACAAAACGCTTTCAAGTATATGATTCCTATTTCTTCTCTCAGCACTGCTGTGAGAGGAGAAGGGACCTTCTCTGGCGCTTGAGAAACTAGGGTTTCATGAGAGAGTGGATTGTGTAACATCATATGGGAAGCAGTTATTTAAGTTTGTTGTAAACTGTGAAATGTATCATTCAAATAGAAGAATGTGTGAGATGCATACATATCATTTAAGTATGTTGATAACATGAATCCCAGTACTCACCTCTTGGGTTACACTCCCAATCCAAGGGAAGTGCCTCTCTAACTACGTAGCTGTCCTTCCTCTGAGGTAGTGAAGAGCCGGAATTTATTTATTTATTTACTCGAGAGAGCAAGAGAAAAAGAGGCGGGGGGGGGGTGGGGTAAGAATAGGCACGCCAGGGCCTCCAGCCACACTGCAAATGAACTTCAGACACATGCGCCACCTTGTGCGTCTGGATTATGTGGGTCCTGGGGAATTGAACCTGGGTCCTTTGGCTTTGCAGGCAAACACCTCAATTACCAAGCCATCCCTCCAGGCCTGTTGGGTCCCTCCTAGGGCCAGCCCAGGAGGGACGGCAGGGTCTCTGCTGAGTAGGGGGTGAGAGGCACAGAATCACGACACAGACTCCAGGAGTTGGGTGGAAGCAGCAGAGGGTGAGCTGCTGAAAACTCGTTTATTCAAAAAAGTGTAGGGGGTTTTAAAGGGGCTTGGCTGGTGTAGCAGACAGCTTCAGGTTTGCTGAGATGAACTTTCAGACCAGGCACAGTTATGGAGGAAGGGATATTATTTATTGAAGCTTACAGATCCAGGGAAAGTTCCATAAAGGCAGGAGAAGCAGCCTGCTTTCACAGGGCCAAGGAGAGAGAGCAAAGCCAACTAGCCACCACAGCACACAGAGCAAAAACTACCGCCAAAAGGTCACACAGCACACTTCAGGAACTCCTGCTAGGCACATTTGCATATCTTTACAATGAAATCTCAAACCCAACCTTAAGACCAGCCCCCAGTGACATTGCCTCTAGCAAGGTGATTGAAGATGCAAATTATAAACTAATAAAATACTGAATATATTGGGGG